>VMDO01021117.1:9400-36180 GCA_007922755.1 Pedetes capensis
TTTTTTTTTTTTTTTTTTTTTTTTTTTTTTTTTTTTTTTTTTTTTTTTTTTTTTTTTTTTTTTTTTTTTTTTTTTTTTTGGTGTAGTACTAGGGAATTGAACCCAGGGCCCCACACATAATTTGCAAGTGCTCTATCACTGCCCCCCCCCTTTTTTATTTTTTATCTTGAGACAGGGTCTCTCTAAGTTATGCAGACTGTCTCTGGTCTCAAGCTTGTGATCCTCTTGCCTCTGCCTCCTGAGTTGCTGGGATTACAGGTGTATCCCACCACACCCGGCTATTTTCCTATATTTCTTCAGACATTTATAATAGCTGCTTTTAAATCTTTTCTGCTAAATCTAATACCTAGGAACATTTATATATATAGCCTGCTTTGCCTTCTAAGTATTGGTCACACTTTCCAGTTTCTTTGTGTGTCTAGTAGTTTTTGTTGGGATCTGGACATCTTATATAGTGCACTGAAGCAACTAAGAATAGGTTTTTCTTCTTCCTGAAGGTTGTTGTTTCTGAGGATTTTTGTTTCTTTGTTGAATTAAGTTACTTGGGCTAAATCTGTGAAATCTGTCTGCTTTGTGGTTTGTGACTGATGACATCTCTGCTTTGTGTTTTTGTTTGTTTTATTTAATACTATTATTTTAATTTTTAAGCTTGCTTTCTGGGTGTTACTCCTGTGCCTGCATTGCTTTCCTCAGGTACTGGTTGGATGGAGATTTTGCTCAATCACTTCAGTCTTATAAATCTGTGTGTGGCTAAGAGAAGGGGCATTTAAAGTTCATGCCATTTTCAAGTATGCCCAAGCTTTTATTCTCTCCTGTTTTATTCTCTTTTTATGTCTCCTGTGCATAGGTGTTGAGCTTCAGGGTTGGCCAGGCATGTGACTGGCTTGATTTTCTCCAACATCTGCTGTATATACAGACAATTAAGCAAGACAAGTACAGCTACCATAGCTATGACTTCAAGATAGTAGCACTGTGAGCCTCACCTACTCCACGGCTGTGGGTCATGTTCACTTCTACTGACAATATTTCTGAGTGTGGGCTTTTCCCACTGCAATAAATTAAATAAGCCCTTCAGCAGTCAGACAAGCTACTGATCTTTATGACCTAGTAGAAAAGTCTTGTTTGCCAGCCTTAAAGAAACATCGAAGCAGCCCAAATTCAATGCCACAGGTTCCCAGTCTCCCTTCTCATAAGAAGATTTTCAAGTACAAATGCTTCTTAGACTTTTCCATTATTTGTTCATTCCAAGAGTGGTAAAATAATTATTTTTACTAATTTTGTGCAGCTTCAAAATTGATTTTTAAGAAGAAAATTTTCCAGTCTCTTCACTTGGTTGTAACTGGGAGTCCCACCTCTAGAATACCTCCTTAATTATTATTCCTAATGCTAACCATTCTTCCTCTCCTCCAAATTCCACGCTGAAGTCTAATTGGTCATTCTAAAATACAAATCTGATTCTATCACGTCCATAACTTAAATCTTTCAATGGTTTTTCATTTTTCTTAGAATAAAGTCCTTATAATACCCAGCATCTGGATCCTGATTGCTTTCCTTAATCTCTTTTCCCCTTTTCCCCCTTGAAGTCTTTCCTGTAGCCAGCCTGACCTTCACTCTTGCCATACTTCCTTTGATCCTTGGGATTCAGTATGTGCTCTTTCTCTTTGAAATGCTTACAGTCTACTTCAGAATCCTCCTTTCCCCTTGGGTCTGATTTTCCTGACTCCAACTTATCCTTCATATTTCTGTTTAGATATTTCCTCCCAGGATTACTCTCACTATACTTCTCTCCATTTTGTGATCTGTGTTTCCAAACTATGTTATGCTTTCTCTATTCTAGACTTGATTTCACTTTGGATGTCACTGCTATTTAATTATTTCCTCTGCTAGAATATCAGCTCTATGGGAGCAGAGAGGATAACATTGTGTTCACTTCTATGTTCTTAGCACCGAGACTGATGCCTGTTAATGCTGAGATCAATGTCTGCAAAACACTTGTTAAATGATTAACTGCCTGATTAGAAGTCAACAAATCCTTTCTATAAAGAGCTTGGTAGTAAATATTTTAGGCTTTGTGGATCATAATAATTACAACTATTCAACTCTGCTGTTCAAGTGCAAAAGCAGCCATAGAAAATAATAAATAAGCACGATCCCATTCCAGTGAAATCTTACTTGTAACAGCCACTGGCTGGCCTTCATACTATAGTTTGCAAATCCCTGGATTTAATGAATGGAGGAAAGAATGATTAGTAATGATGAAATGTTTCAGTGAGTTCAAGTAAACTTTTTTAAAAAAAGACATGAAGGTAAATATAGGAAGACTATTTGAGAAGAAGAAGGGGACCAGTGAGAGGAGGAAGTAGACACAAGAGAAAATAATAGGGAGTGAATGTGACCAAGATATATTATATACATGTATGAAAATATCATAATGAAACCCATTATGACTTGTAGTTCTTTTTAAATAATTAAAACTTTATTTTTTCTACCTTTTCTCTCACCAAATTTTATGGTTTGTATCTTAGTTGTCTACCAAAGGGCATGGGTTGAAGGCTTGATCCCCAGCTGATGGCTCTATTGGGAAGTGACAGAGCCTTTAAGGGGTTAGTAGAATCAAGTTAGGTCACTGGTAGGAATACCTGGAAGGAGATATTGAAACCTTGGCTCCTTCCTCTCTCTCTGTCTCTCTCTCTCTGCTTCTCAGCTACCCTGAGGTGAGTGGGTTTCTTGTGCCATGATGTACTGTCTCGCCACAGGCACAGAAGCAATGAGGCCAAGCAACCATAGATTAAAATCCCTGAAGCCGTGAACCAAAATAAATCTTTCCTCCTTTTAAGTTGATTACCTCAGGCAAGTTTATCACAGTGATGGAAAGCTGACTAACGCACCAAGAAAAAATTAATTAGCATTTTCTGTATAACAATTCACTATCAGAAGTAAAAATTATGCTGTTTTACATTTTAATATTCACAAAAAGTATCACTTGGGTCACAGCAGATGTTAGGATCCTCTTCTTTTCATTTGAGCTGGGATTTAGCTCAGTGGGTAGAGTGCTGCGCTGCAGTTTCTGAGGTCCCAAGTTCAATTCCCAGCACCGCAAAAATGGGAGAAGGGCCTGGCAATCCACTCCCAAGGCAATCCCGAAGCACTCAGCCATTGAAAACCCTATAAGGGTCACTATGAGTCGGATATTAACTCGATGGCACCTAACAACTATGAGTCTTTTCATTTAGTCTTTTTTTCTTTTTTCTTTTTTTGCAATATTGGGAGGTTGAACCCAGTGTTCCACCACTAGTTGCACTCCTAGCCCCTTTTTAGTTTTTTATTTTATTATGTTATTTTTTAATTTAGTTTTGAGACAGAGTCGCAATTGCTCAGGCTGCCTGTATCCTCAAACTCACAATTCTTCTGCCTCAGCCTACAGAGTCATTGCGATGACAGATGTGTGCCACAGTGCCATACAGCTTCTTTCTTTTCTTTCTTTTGATCATTTCTGATAATCCAAGGCACAAGTTAGCCAAAGAAATGATATAGGTTAATTAACATAGTTAAAATACAATTTACTCAGTGTATTTAGTATAATATTAAAGAACTATGAAGAAATATGCCAATTTAAAAATTATAATTTGACATTTTGAAGCTTGACCTATTTGGTATCATACTTTTTTCTTGCTTTTAACTACTTAATAATACCATACTTTATATTTGGCACTGTATATTTATTGCCTTTTGTTGATATGTGGGGTCGGGGACCCTGAGGGGCTGAACCCAGGGCCTCACACATACTTTTTAAGTGCTCTACCACTTAACTGCACCTCCACTACCCTCCATCCACCGCTTTTCATTTTTTAAATTGAGGCAGAGTCTCACTAAATTACGCAGGCTGGCCTCAAACCTATAATCCTCCTGCCTCCACCTCCAGAGTTGCTGGGATTACAGGCATGCTCCACAATGTCCGGCTGGGGTTTTTTTTTTTTTTTTGGTGGGCGGGGCAGGATCTTGCTGTTAGTATAGGCTAGTCTGGAACTCACTATTTTGCTCAAGCTGGCCTTGAACTCACATTAATTCCCCAGAGTGCGATTATAGGCATATGCCACCATGCTGGGTGAAGCCGTATTTTACATTAATGCATTTACTTTTGGGAGATATTCTAAATATTTTCTTAGCCTATATTAATTGTACAAAATGATAGGTCTTATTATGACATTTTCATATACGTATATAACATACTTTCACCGTATTCACCATCCCTGTTACCGTCTCTTTTCCCCCCTTCCTCTGCCTGCTGGTCCCTGTCCCCTTCTCTTCCCAAATAGTCCTCCTTCTAGTTTCATATCTTTTTTAAAAATCTAAATTACCTATATGAGAGAATGTGATATTTATCTTTCTGAGTCTGGCTTATTTCACCTAATTTGATGATCTCCAGTTCTATCTACTTTCCTGCAATTGACATGATTTCATTCTTCATTACAGCTGCACAATATTCTATTGTGTGTGTTTATACATATGTGCCCATTCATTTTATTTATCCATTCCTCTATTGATGAGCATTTAGGCTGATTCCATAATTTGGCTATTGTGAATAGTGCCATGCTAAACATGGGTATATAGGTATGTCTATTGTATGCTGAGATTGATTTCTTCATGTATATACCCAATGTATATGCTTTTAAAGTAATATAGTCATTGAAATAAACAAGAATTGGTACATTATTAGCCTGATCTTTAAGAACCATTGCATTTTGGTCTATGAATTGATATGTACAATTTCAAAGAAATCCAACTTTCATTAAGCAATATTTTATAGCTACTAATAAAAACATAGTATTTTGGATGCAATTCATTATATTCCTTATAAAATTAGATTACTATTTCTACTTGACAGCACCTAACAACAACAATGACAACAACTTTTGATGAAGTGTTGTTCATTTTTCCTAAATGTACATACAAAAGGAAACAGAATATTGGAGTTAATCTGAGCATCTAAACACATTTAATTTTTAAAGTCTATATAAACACATTTAATTTTTAAAGTCTATATATTAAATGTGTTTAACCTCTTATTTTACTTCCAAGAAATGTTTTCTCACTTAAGATGTCTTTTTCAACATTTTTACTGAAAATATTTTTTAATGAAGAAAAATTGTTCTTAGCTACATTGTTGTAATTTTCAAAATATTCAAATGCAATGTTTTGCTAACCAAGAAACTTACACTGAGAGTTAATGTGAGAGGGATTTAATAATTTGTATCATGAAAAATCTGAAGTTATGTGTGAACTCACTTTTCGTTCTTGGAGAAATTTGAGAAAAACTCAGGGGGATAAGGAAGGATTGCCTAATCTCACCTCTAGCAATTTTGGGAAAAGGCCATTGATCTCACGTTTATACCAGGTACTTCAAGATCAACTGATTCATAGTAGGCAACTGAATTGATCATCTGTTTTATCTTAGTGGTTCATTTAGTTGTGCTCATTAGAGCTTAGTGAAAGTCTGTCATTAAAAACTCACTAATTAGTCCTGGGAAATTGAATGAACAAAAACTGTTTGTCTCAGCATGAGATTCAATAAACACCATGTTAAGGAACTAGGAGTTTCTAGTTAAAAAGGGGGAGAATATGTGTATACCTACACAACAGGTATCTGAGCAGTATAGAAGACAGTATATGCCAATTGCTTCTTCTAAGAGAATTTGAATGCATACAAATTGAAATAATGTTCCTTATCTTATAGTGCCATTTCTGAAATCTCTATCTTAATAGATGTTACTAAAAGAAAAGAATGTTATGGTCAAATACATTGAGATTCTTTCCAACTACTCAGAATTAACTACTTTCACATTGCTGCTAACTGGCACCTCTCAGATCCTTGAATATGCTGAAATGTATACTGAATTGTCTAAGAGAAGTATGTAGTAACTGTCTTATAAACTTAATTGACCATAAAGCACTATTTTCTTAAACTTCCCATTAATATGATGAGGAAATATATTTTAAAAGATAAGATCAGAAGACCCTTTCATAACATGACTTTCTAAATGATCTGTTTATTATAACTTATATTCTATTTTCTTTTGTAGCATCTTAAAAATAATTCTGAACTTACAGAAAAGTTGCAAATATAGTACAAAGAACTGCTCACCATTTGCTCAGATTTCTCAGTTGTTAACATTTTGCCATATTACTTTTTCAGTCTATCATCTGTCTTTTTATCTATCTTATCATCTATTATCTTATGAATTATTTAACTGTAATATCCTTTACTCCAGTATCTAATGTGATGGCTGAAACATGATAGGGATTGACTAAACAACTGATGATTAGTAAATAACATTTGTCAGGCTTTTATTTAAATGTGGTTCAATTATAAAAGGCCATCCTGAAACAGTATTTGTGTGTAGTTTTTACTCATTATGAAAGACCAGAGAACCTATTTTAAAAGTGAAAATCATTATCTTACCATTTCTTAACAATTTCAGATCTTCAGAGTTTCCAAGCGAGGATCAGAACATGAGCCTGATTATGTTTTCTTTTTCTGAATTGTGGATGTGCTTATGTGGTGAACCAAAGCTAGACATCTGGCCTTCTATTCTGAACCAAGAAGGTATGTTCAGACCTGTGTTCTCAAGATAGCTGGGATGCTTACTTCTTGTTGAATTAGAAACTACACAATCTTCTAAAAGAGTTACTGGATTCAGTTAGTTCGATCATTCCTATAGTGTTTTTCTCTATGTATAAGTCTGCTTTCTCATTTTTTCCTTCAGTTTGTATTTCTCCATCTAGAATAAATTATCTACTAGTATTAGTCCATTTACTGAAAGAGACTTGCTTATTGGTCACATAACATGGTTGCATACAACCAGTTATGACTTAAAATAAGTTGATCTCTAATTAGCTTTAAAAGTAAAAAGAATACTAGGCCAGGCATGGTGGTCCATGCCTGTAATCCCAGCGGCTAGGGAGGCAGAGGCAGGAGGATTACAAGTTTGAGACCAGAGGCAGTCTGTGTAACTTAGCAAGACCCTGTGTCAAACAAAGTTAAAAAAAAAAAAAAAAAAAAAAGGACTGGGGTGCAGCTCAGTGGTCCAGTACTTGCAGAACATGCAAACGTGAGGCCCTGGGTTCAACCCCATGACCACAAAAAACAAACAAACAAAAAGAGTAAAAAGAATACTGAGTATACAAAGTAGAGGTTAACAGACTGCTATGAAACATGACTTGTCTAATTTTAAGAAGGCTAAATGCCTTCATTTATATCAGGTATCTAGAGTAGTCAAATTCATAATGGCAGATAGTAGAGTGGTGTTGCTAAAAGAAGGGTGAAATGGGGTACCATTGTTTAATGAGAACAGACTTTCTGCTTGGGAAGATGAAAAAGATGGCCAGTGATAATGGTTGCAAAATAATGTATTCTTTACCTAATACCAACAAACTGTATACTTTAAAATGATTCAAATGATAAGTTTTATATAGAGTTCACCATTTAAAAAAAAGAATGCTAAATGCATTATAGAAATTTTCTATAGCTATATGATCTGCAGTCATACCACTGTGGCCTCTGATTCCATCAGATCTTGGAAGCTAAGCAGGGTCAAACCTGGTTAGTACTTGGATGGGAGACTGCCTGGGAACACCAGGTACTGTAAGCCAGAGATAAGGACCTGGCATGCCACTCCCCAAAACAATCAGCCATTGAAAACCCTATGAATAGCAGAAAAGCACTGACAATATGTTGTTGTTGTTGTTGTTGTTAGGTGCTGTCGAGTCGGTATCCAACTCATAGCGACCCTCATAGGGTTTTCAATGGCTGAGTGCTTCGGGATTGCCTTGGGAGTGGATTGCCAGGCCCTTCTCCCATTTTTGCGGTGCTGGGAATTGAACTCGGGGCCTCAGAGACTGCAGCGCAGTGCTCTACCCACTGAGCTAAATCCCAGCCCCTACTGACAATGTGGTTTCACCTATTGTATGTAGGGTCACTGTGAGTTGGACACTGACCTGACAGCACCTAACAACAACATAGCTATCTGAATATCCTAATAGATTTTGAATCTACATAATCACAGTTATATTTTGCTTACACAAGATGCAATTATACAAGTAATATTTTATCTTTTTATATTATATGTTTCTTGGCAAGTTTTTTACTTTCAAAAGAAAATTTAATAGGAGAGATAGGAGGTGAACTTCATTTGGACCTTTCATGAGTCTGCTATGTGCCCATCAATTGTGGGACACTATACTGTGACTAGGTCATGCCTGGGGAAGGCAAAACAGAATGGGAGACAGCTAGTCAAAGAACATATTTCCCATGGAACAGAAGGGATCAATTAAGAGGGTGTTGGCCTGGAATCATATAAGTGAGATCCTCCCAAATATATGAGAATGAACTATTTTTACTCACAAAACTTGCTTCCTGATATGTAAGGTTTTCCCACCCCAACAACCAGCTCTCCAAACCTCTGGACACCAACTGAGTATCCTGTGGTTCAATTCACTTGACATTAGCTGGTGTTAGTGTGAGATTCCACACGTGAAAGGGCTCAGTCCCACAAGACTGTTCTCACTTTACACCAGTCACAAGTGCCAGATTTCCACTTGGACTTCTGACCAGTGAGCTGTGAGTCAGGGGTTCCCACGATCCCCTCCTTGGGTTCAATTATTGACTAGAATGCTCACAGAACTCAGAAAGGAACTTTATTTACATTCACCAGTTTATTATAAAGGACATAACTTCGAAAAAACCAAATGGAAAAGGTAGACACATAAGGCAGTCTGGAGGAAGGTGTAGCACTCCTGAGCCCTCTCCAGATTAGGCCACTTCAGGGGTTCACCAACCCAGAACTTCTCTGAGCCACAGTGTTCAGGACTTCTTATGGAGGTTTCACCGCACAGGCGTCACTGATTATATTCTTAGCTGTTGGTGAGTATTCAATCTTCAGCCCCTCCTTCTCCTGGATTTGGGGAGTGAAGTTGAAATTCTAAGCTTCTGATCAAGATTTGAACTTTGTGGTGACCAACTCCCATCCTGAAGGTCCCAAGGGCCCCAACCACCATCACCACTTCAGCACACAAAACACAATCTAGAGATTCTACGATGTTCAGGAGCTGTGTGCCAGGAACTAGGGACAAAGACCAAATATTAATTTTTTTATCATGTCACAATAATCAGCAATTATTTGTAACTGCTTTGAGACAACAGACTATTCTGTCGATTATATTCCTTTCCACCTGTTCATCTGTACCCAATTTCAACACACAGATCCAACATCATTATTTTTATTTGAGAAGTTCTAATTCCATACTAGTGAACAGCATGGGGAACCACAAGAGACATGACATGGATAGTCCAAAGTTTTACTTTAGGTTTATCTCAAATGCCGTATCATCAATTATGTTGTTTCCTTTGTCCTGAGGGGATGTCCCTGTGTGTTTTTTGTTTGTTTGTTTGTTTCCTTTTTAAAAATTTATTCATAAATGTTAGTGGAGTACAGAGTGATAAGTCATTTGATGTATCAGTGTATACAGCTCATAAATCAGTTTTGCCTGTAGCCGTAGCACTGTGGCATCTGATCCTGTTAGATCTTGGAAGCTAAGCAGGGTTGGGCCTGGTTACTACTTTGATAGGAGACCTCCTGGGAACACCAGATACTGTAGACTTGGAGAAGGACCCAGCAACCCACTCCCAAAAATCAATCTGCCATTGAAAACCCTATGAATAGCAGAGAAGTACTGACAATAGTGTTTCGCCTGTTGTACATAGGATTGCTACGTGTTGGACACCGACTCACCTGCACCTAACAACAACAACAACAACAACAACAACAACAAATCAGTTTGGCTTACACATTCATCTTCTTACATGTTTTACAGAACAGTATGAACTAAAGAAGAAAAGAAAAAAGCAGTAATTTTTATTAATATGTAATCTGACTCATATGCAACCATGGGTTATGCTCTTATTGATTTTTTTTCTCAGTGCTGAGGATTGAATCCAGGGCTTTGCACATGCTAGGCAAGCACTCTACCTCTGAGCTCCATCGTCAGCCCTCCGTCTCAGTTTTTGATGTTCAAGAATAAAGATCTCTGGCCACAGATTTCCTATGCTGGGATCTGCCCATTGCTACTTTCCCTCCTTCTCTTACTCTGTCTAATAGCCTGTAGCCTCCATAGACTAAAGATCAGATTTCAGACACATGGAAATAGAATATCATTGTAGCATCCTTTTCAGCTGCACCCACCTCCCCTTTTGTTTTTATTATAAGCAAAAATTCAAGATGTGCCTTTCAGGATGATGACACTACCTTTTAGAGAATTTCCTTTTTAGCTCAAGGTATGTGAAGATAAGGGCCATCTCTCAGTATCCTTTGTATTCAAGGCCAGCTTTACAATCTTTCCTAGGTGATACTTCACAGTTTTCCAGGTGGGTGGAGCTAACTTCTTATTACGTTTCCCATCAATTTTGCCTATGTTCTTTTCATTTTTAGACAACAGCTACATGTAGCAAAAATTTAAGATGTTACTTGAAGGAATTTCTTGATCCCTACTCATCACTCAATCCCAAAGATGCCACAGAAGAGGGAAAATCAAAGCTGTAAGAAAATACTAGAAAAACTGAAAAGTCCCTGGAAAGAGGAAGGTTGGCTGGGTTCCAGGTTCCAGCTGAAACAATAACCTAGGACAGGAAATGGCAGGGAGCCACAGATGGAAGGGAGTATGGGAAGACGCAGAGCTGTGGATGGATCTCACCTTCCCCATCACAGCTTGAGGCAGAAAGAGAAGCCTGATCAGTGTGAGTAACACAAGGACAATCTCTGATCCCAGGGAAGGTGAGAAGAGACAAAATAAGTGCAGACAATGGGGAGGGCCCTGGGCTAGCCCCCCTCTCCTCCCTCTCCTCTACTCCATACCTCAAAACCCAGTAATTGCAACTGACAGAGACAGCTTTTAGGGAAGAAGAGTGCCAGACTCTAAGATGAGCAGGTATCAAGGATCAGGTGGGTAGCAAATAAGGAGGCCAGATTGTGGGGCCTGTAATATCCCTTATGATTATTATGTGTTCCCTTTAAGCCTTTGGACAAAAATAATCCTTCTGTACCCTCAATTCTGAACCATGTAGTGTTGCAGTCTTAGCCAATGTAATACAGCAATAAGTAAGAGGTTAAAGAGTGGGAAGGGGAAAAGTGAGCAATCATTATTTGAAAATGAGATGATTTACAATACAAAAGTTGAATCAACTGAGAAACTGTTAGAACTAATAAGAGAGTGTAGCAACTTCCACTCACTCATACTATTTCTTTATACCAGAGGAGAAAATGTAGTAGCTCCAAGGCACCATCCACAAGAGCATGTTTTTTAAATATAAAAACCTGTAAAGGATATATTCATAAATAATAAACATTTTTCTCCTGTCATTCCTTTTTTATTTTATGTTTTTACTGTTGTTTGGTGGCATCAAATTGAATCTGACTCATATTGACCCTATGTGCAACAGAATGAAACACTCTCTGACACTGTGCCATGCCTGGCACAATTATCAGTGCTTCTCTGCTCTACCTGGGAATACAAAGTGCTACAGGCTAGGGAGAAGGACCTGACAATCCACTCCCAAAACCAATCCACCATTGAAAAACCCTATGAATATTTTTATTTTATTGTAGTTAAATAATATGGTTGTAATGGTTAACATCAAAATGTAGTTCCTAAGTAGGATTGTAAAGGGACTGGAGGAGAAATAGACATCACCCAGAAATGGAAATAACTTAACAAAAATCCACAAACACTTTATGGAGGAAATTTTAAAGATTTTTACGTGACATAAAAGAAAGCCCAAACAAATGGAGAGCCATGCCATATCTATTAATGGACAGTTTAAGATTATAACATTAAAATATCCCAGAATAATTCTATAAATTTTATGTGATTTTAGTAATAAATCCAAGAGTATTTTTGATGATTTCATCAAATTTACTCAAAGTATATATATGGGAAAATAAAATTGCACTGATAAAATCCTACAGTGATCTGTCTTATAATGGGAACCAGGTGCTTATTGCATTCGGATTTAACCTATCTAAAGAGCCAATCCTAGATTCTTGTTTTACTCCTTGAGGGTTAGTAACCACCCATAGTACCAATTACTATATAATCAAGCCTTCTTAGTTGCCAACAACAGAATCCCCTCTATCTAATTTGAGCAGAAAAGGGTCTATTAAAAGATTAATAGTTCATATGAATCACTGAAAGGCTGAAAAAACAGCCTCTAAGCTTAGCATCCACAGCATCTGGCTCAACACTCACTTTATCCAGACACATATACTACCTGCTTCATTCTCAGACTTTGAAACAACAGCAGTGCAGTAACCCTATATAATGTAACTACTCTCGTAAGAAAAATGTATCGAACCCTTCTGGGGAAGGATGTACCAAAATCTTAACATAGTTAAAAGAAGGTGCCACTCATTGTATGCTTATTAAATTATCAAACATTAGAAAGACAATATCACGTATTAACGAGAATGTGAGGAGACAGGAAGTCTCATGTGCTGTTGGTAAATGAGTAAAGTGGCTTAGGTGTCCTGGAAGCAAGAATAGATATAAAAGTGCTTGGCAAAATTAAGAATATATGTGTAACTATGAAATTCGACTGTATATCATAAGGAAATTTACAGAAACTGTGCAACCCTGGGCAAGATATTGTACAACAATCAATAATATTGCTTGCTGTAGGATAGATATTGTACTGGACAATGATAGAGACAAAATGGCAGATGCATACCATGGATGCTATGCAGCTGTCAGAAGCAGTGCATTTGGTGCACATAGAGTAACATGAGGAGATTTAAAAAGTGAGAAACAAAATAGGGTTCATCTTGCAATGTTATTGTGCAAGTTAATACACACAATGTGTATTTATAACAATCTAGTCATGTTTAAGGGCCCATATCAAGCCTGTTTGAGAAGGTAACTAAGTAGTGTAGAGACTGGAAGTGAGGGTCAGAAATAAAGTAGGAAAAAAACAATAAAAAACGATGGGCTTGCATGGATGCATAATGATGAGTATGTCCCACACAGACAAATGAGGTTAGTCCACCTCCACACTCAACATTTAGTTATCTTTTTAGGGGATAATATTCTGTGGTTATGGCATCCCATTCCTCCCAGTTAATTATAATAATTAAAAGTTCAAAATTGCTCTGAAGGTGCAGATGTACTTCATTTTTTAAAACAGTTCTGACTCGTTTATTTCTCTAAGGAGACTTCCACCAGGCACTTCAGTCTAATTCATCTCCAAGCTGCTTATTTTCTTGATGCCATTGAATCTTAGCAAAGAAAAGGGAAGGATAGAACAATCTTTCAAAACCTTGAAAATGGTTCTAATTGCTCTAAATTTAGGCAGAGTTACTGGATGCTTAATAGCCATTTAGAGCTCTTTTTGGATAGCAGACAGCTATTCTAGGCTATAAAGGTGGTTTCATGGAAATGTTCTTTTTGACAGAAAGAAGACATTGGAGAATTCTTATGCTATTTTAGCTGACTCTGTGATTGCAATCACACAAATCACTACATTCCAGAGAGATTTCATAGACAGGTTTTTCTATTTCAGTCTTTCAAGGTAAAACATTATTTTTTTTTTCATTTTCTATATCCTCTGGAGTATCAGGAAATGAATGACAGAATGTAAGCTATAATTACAAATAGCATTTCTAAGTATTCCTCGATGATTAGAGGTGGGAAAAGGAGAAAGAGGTGGCTTTTATTCTCTGACATTAAAATACCCATTCAGATTTTTAAAAAATATTAGATTGGCTTCTCTTTTTCAACTTTTGTAGCTTTCTATGATCTCACTACATGAGTTGCAGAGAAAATGTTGCAGAGAAAAAAATTACTATTTTCTATAAGCCTATATAGTGCTATAGAACTGGAATTGGTGCAAAGAACTGGAATGAAATTGGAAGGCGATTAGACTGTAGATTTGTCTCATAGTTTCCAGATGTTCATTCTGGCCTTCTCTTCCTTTCTTCAGGACTTTTATTTATGCACATACAACACTGTGAGGAAGCAGATAATATAATAGTGATTATCTTTTGGGCCATTCAGTTTTGGCTTGATATTTTTAACTATGCTGATGACTGCTGGAACTATTTCTATTCCATTTAGGTGGTCTGATTTAAATACAGAATATCATATGAGGGATGGCCAGAATGGATATCTCAATTGAAAGCTTCCACATTCAGTAATGCAGATTTAATTGCTCAGGAAACTCTAGCCTGGGAAACTCAGCTTAGCCAGGCTTCTTGAGGACTGATCATTGCTTACAGCATCTGCTGAACTTGGTTGTGTGTGGCCTCTATTCACTACAGAGGGAGGATTGTCTTTTAAGAGCAGAGCATTGCTTAGTAGTTGAAAATAGAATTTTCTTTTTAGAAATTATTTATTAATAAATTTGTGGGGTACAGAGTGGTAAGGCTTTTGCTATTCTTATTGTGCAACAATAATATTTTTTTGATTACACTTGCATCAACTTACGTAATTTATGAGACCCTTTGATTAATATGTGGCAAAATTCATATGCAGTTATGGGTTATATTCACATATATTTGGGGAGTTGCATCATGTAATTTGAGATTGTCCTCTCCCTATTTTTAACCCTTTATATTATTTCCCCTCCCCACCCCCCCTTTCACAATCTTTGCTCCCCCTACTGAAACCCTCCTCCCTTCCTTCTACTGTACTCATATTTTCCCTTCTTAGATAAGCCTGATTGTTATATATACATTTATGGCTTTTTTTCCTTTAAGTTAGCTTTAGCCCCCAGATGTGAATGAGAACATATGGTATTTCTCTTTTTGAGCCTAGGTTTGTTCACTTAGGATGATATTCTCCAGTTCCGCCCAGTTTGCCGTAAATGACATTATTTTATTCTTTTTCATTGGTGAGTAATATTCCGTTGTGATATATATACCACAATGTTTTTATTTGTTCTTCTGTCGGTAGACATCTTGGTTGATTCCATATGCTTGTAACTGTGAAGAGTGTTGCATTAAATATGGAAATGCACTGGATCATATGGCAGTTCTATTCTTAGTTTTGTAAGATATCTCCCTCTATTACAATAGACTTCAGTACCAGGACAGTCCCCACAGACTTAGAATCCAGGTCTACTTCTGCATAACCTAGACCCAGGCCTTCCCCTACAAACTCAGGTCCAAGGCCCATCCCCATGCCAGCTCCCATGGACTGGTATCCAGGGCCGTACTAGGCACCAGGTTAGTACTTGAAGATTCAGGTTAGCAAACATCCCTGTGCCAAGTCAGCCTATGTGGGCCCAGTATTCAGGTCAGCACACAGATTCAGGCTGAGACCCATATTGATGGGCCCAGGATCCAGCACAATCCTGTAGAACTAATTCAGCAATAACTGGAATAATTTTAATTTAATAGTTGGGATGGGAGAAGTTAAATTGTCCCTATTTGCAGATGATATGATATTTAATATAGAGGAAACCATTAAGTCTCCATCAAAAAGCTGTTAAAAATAATAAATGAATTAAGTAAAGTTGCAGAATATACAAAATCAACAAAAAATAAGTAGCTTTTCTAAGCATG
Organism: Pedetes capensis; assembly: GCA_007922755.1. NCBI lineage: Eukaryota > Metazoa > Chordata > Mammalia > Rodentia > Pedetidae > Pedetes > Pedetes capensis. The sequence goes on from VMDO01021117.1 coordinate 25,006, forward strand.
AACGAAGAACTATTGAAGAAGAAATCAAATAATCCCATTCACAATAGCAGCCACAACAAAAATAATAAAATGAAAAACTTAGGAATAAATTTAATCAACATGGTAAAAGACCTGTGCATTGAAAACTATAAAATGTTGATGAAAGAAATGGAAGAGGACACAAATAAATGGAAAGATAGCCCATGCTCACGTATTGGAAGAAATAGTATTGTTAACATTTGCATACTACTCAAAGCAATCTGCACATTCTATGTAATCCCTGTCAAAACTTGAATGATACTTTTCCCCAAAATAGAAAAAAAAATCTCAAAATTCATATGGAGCTACAAAGACCTCCTATAGCCATGTTGGTCTTGAGCAAAGAAGAACAAAGCTAGAGGCATCACACTAATTTCAAAATATTTTACAAAGCTACAACAATTAAAACATGTTACTGGCCCAAAAGCAGACATGTAGACCAGTGGAACAGAATAAAGAGCCTATAAATAAACCCATGTATTTATGGCCAACTGATTTTTTACAAAGGCACTAAGAATGCATGAGGTAGAAAGGACAATCTCTTCAAATAAATAGAGTTAGGGAAACTGAATATGCACATGTAGAAGAAGAAAATTAGACCCATAACTCATACAAAAATCAACTTAATATTCATTTAAGACTTAAACATAAGACTTGAAAGTATAAAACTATTAGAAGAAAACATGAAAGAAAACTCCATGACATTGAACTGGGCAATGATTTTTTTTATGTAACCCCAAAAGCACAGCAACAAAAGTAAAATTAGAAAAATGAGACATGGGACTGCATCAGAGCAGAAAGCTCTGGGTGACCAAGGAAACAATAGAAAAGTTGTGAAAAAGCAACCTATGGAATAAGAGAAAATATTTGCAACTCATAAATCTGAAAGGAAGTTAATAGTGAAAATATATTAGGAATTTACACAGCTCAATGCCAGGAAAATAAACAACATGATTTTAAAAAGGGCAAAGGACCTGGATAGATATTTTTCAAAGAAGACATACAAATGATCAATAAGTGTATGAAAAGATGCTCAACATCACTAATCATGAGGGAAATGCAAAACAAAACCACAATGAATTATCACCTATTAGAATGTTCATTTGGGCTGGGATTTAGCTCTGTTGGTAGAGCGCTGCTCTGCAGTCTCTGAGGCCCCGAGTTCGAATCCCAACACCACAAAAATGGGAGAAGGACCTGGCAATCCACTCCCAAGGCAATCCCGAAACAGCCATTGAAAACCCTATGAGGGTCGCTATGAGTCGGACACGACTCGACGGCACCTAACAACAACAACAACAAGAATGTTTATTATAAAAAAAGTGTTGATGAGGTTGTAGAGAAAAGAGAATCCCTATATAGTGTTGATGGAAATGCACATTAGTGCACCAATATGAAAAACAGAATAAAAGTTGCTCAAAAAATTAAAAATGGAGTTACTAGATGAGGCAGCAATTCCACCTACTGAGTATATATCCAAAGGAAATGAAATGAATATGTTAAAGAGATGTTCACATTCTTGTGTTCATTATAGCATTATTTGCAATAGCCGAAATATGAGATCAGCCTAAATGTTCATCAATAGAGGATGGATTAAGAAAATATATGTATATGCACATATATATATATACACACACACACACCATGAGATGCTATTCATCATTTTCAAAGAAGGAATACTGTCATTTGTGAGAACATGGATAAACCTGGAAGACATTATACTTAGTGAAATAAGCCAGGCACAGAAAAACATGTAGTAGAATCTAAAAAAACTGAACTTAGAGAAGTAAAGAGTAGAATGGTGGTAACCAAGAGCTGCAGGAGATAGTGAGAGATGGAAGATGTTGGTTAAAAAAAAAAAAAATACAAAATTTCTGTAGGTCTTTTAATGGGAGAAGGGCCTGGCAAGCCACTCCCAAGGCAATCCCGAAACAGTCAGCCATTGAAAACCCTATGAGGGTCTCTATGAGTCGGATACCGACTCCACGGCACCTAACAACAACAACAACTTTGTATATCATGATGGCTATAGCTATTAACAGCATATTGTATTATGAAAATCGTAAGAGTAGATTTTAAGTGTTTTCATCACAAAAAATGGTAAGTGAATGAGATATTATATATGTTAATTGCTCAATTGGACAATTTTACAATATATGTTGTTGTTGTTGTTGTTGTTAGGTGCCCTCAAGTCGGTATCTGACTCATAGTGACCCTATGTACAACAGGTGAAACACTATTGTTAGTGCTTCTCTGCTGTTCCTAGGATTTTCAATGGCAGGTTGATTTTGGAGAGTGGGTTGCTGGGTCCTTCTCCCAAGCCTACAGCACCTGGTGTTCCCAGGCAGTCTCCCATCCAAGTACTAACCAGGCCCGACCCTGCTTAGCTTCAGAGATCTGAGAGTATCAGATGCCACAGGGCTATGGCTGCAGGCCTACAATATATACATATTTCAAAACATGTTACATACAATAAAACTTACAATTCTGTTAAATAAAATGAGATGAAATATTCCTCCATATGGTAAAAATACAGGTCCAAATTATTTCTTTTACATCATTATTTCTTCAGACATGAATATTGTAAGGGGTAAGAGAGAGTTACAAGCTGAGCACAGTAGCACATGCCTATAACCCCAGCACTTGCGAGGCAGAAGCAATAGGATCATGAGTTTGAGCTCAGCTTGAGGTACATAGTGAGGATTTGTCTCAAAACAACCAAGGATGGGATGTAACTCGGTGATCAAGCTCTTGCCTAGCATGTGCAAGGCCCTGAATTCCATCCTCAGCACTTCAGAGAGGGATAAAGAAATACAATGATGGAAATTGATAGTTGAAAGTGAACTTTAACTTAGGAAACCTTTTTGTACATTGCCTCACTGGAAACGCCTTTCCTCTTCATTGCTTTTTCTACTTTATATCTCTACATGGCCATGAACAGTGCTTCCACTGGCAGATCTGGACAGTATTTGTAACAAACATGTTGGCGCTTACATTCCACTGTTACTAACTAAATGTGAAGCTCAAAATAAACAAGAGATGCTAGAGATATGAGCAGTTCCACACTCCCGTGGTAAATTGCAGCAGACTGTCTATCACAGTCTGCTTATTACAGAAAGATAAAACCCAATATCAAACTTGTTTGTGTGATAAACTTCTGGTCTTTCTCTTCCAAATAGCAAATAACCTGTACGCCTCAAATCCCAGAATATTTTTGTGCTCACATTTTCCAAATACTTAAGGCTGCAGCTATTCCTAGATAGTGGGAAGCAGCTCAAACTGTTATCTTATCTTTCTTTAATAATGAAACCCAGATTGCCGAAATCAACTAAGACCAGAATTCAGAGGTGGCCATTTGAGATCATGCAGTGTTATTAATGGAAAAAGTACAACTTCCATAGTGTACGCCTCAAAGTTATAGTCAGTGAGCTAATGACCTTGGATAGCTGAGATAATAATAAATACATAGGAACATATGTGAGCCAAAAAGCTGGGGAGTCCTAAAACATTAAGGATACACTCTAGTTAATTGCAGTACTTAGTTCAAACAATCAAAGAGGGATTTAGGCTTCCCTGTGTTGAAGTAAAATTTTACTGTTAGGAGTGGTTTCTCCCATAGAGGGTTGTTGGTATCAGTTGGGGTCAATTTGATCATGACATATAGGACAAGCAAGTCAATGACTGAATGTTGCAAAAGAGAGAGAAGTTGTTGTTCTTCCCTGTTTTCTGGTTTTGAGTACTAGTGCAATGGGATGACCCTAGGGGCTCATGAGGAGTGCTGACATTTGTAAACTGACATTAAGACCACTGTCTAAGTTTTCGATCATTATGAGATTTACAGCTGAAACTCAGGAAAAAATGGTTATGAATTCATCAGTAAGATGTGGTCTGTTACCTGGCCCTCTTGATCTGATGTACAATAAGTTGAAATTTGGGGATGGTCAGTGTTTCTGCTGATTTCTACCTAGTGCAAGATAGTACAAAATACTGAGATTTTTTTTTCCTGCTCCTAGTGATTCCTTTGGAGAGTAGGCATTTCATTGCAGACAGAGACTGCTAAATTTTCCAGGGCCAAATTAAGAAAAGAGCTGGTCCTTGACATGAGATTTCTGGCCTACTTCCAGGTATGCCGTTGAAATGCAAGCATGGAATGCTTGACTGATTTTTTCATGCTGAAACTGGAGGTGGGGTGGGTGGTAGAAAGAGCAATTAAAGTTTATGGATGTATGCAGTAAATTAGAGACAATTTGTTCCTTTAGTGGATGACCACTGAGTCAGGTACTTGGAGCCCTGTTTTAGACCTACTAGGACCAGGGAAAGAAAAATGGAGAGAAATGGCTTTGTGAGAATTTGTTAGGGGAGAGTATGGACCATTCCCTTCAAATTACAATTACTGGTTCCAAACAGGGATAGGGAGATTCCAGAGTGATAGGTGCAGGCTTGCCTGGGATTGCTGCACAGGAAGGTGAGTGTCAGATATAACAGAGAAATGCTGTTTGAGGCCAACAGTTGTAGAATCAAACAAGCAGTTGTTAGTTGTTGTTAGGTGCCGTCGAGTCGGTATCCGACTCATAGCGACCCTTACAGGGTTTTCAATGGCTAACTGTTTCGGGATTGCCTTGGGAGTGGATTGCCAGGTCCTTCTCCCATTTTTGCGGTGCTGGGAATTGAACTCGGGACCTCAGAGACTGCAGCGCAGCGCCCTACCAACTGAGTCAAATCCCAGCCCCAAACAAGCAGTAGAATCTTGAAAAAGGCATCCAATGCCTGGGGGTTGCTACTTGGGATTGACTCCTCCACCAAGAAGATGTGTAGAAACCTCTACACCACTTACACTGAGTCTACTAGACACTGAATTAGGTCAGTAATAAAAGCCAATTGCTCTGGTCTGCTCAATGTGCCCTTCCATTTTTCTGTCTTACAAAATTATTGAGCTTTGGGGAAGCATCAAAGATACATATTTAAATGGAAGCTAGGGCTGGAGATGTATGTAGCTCAGTGGTAGCGCTCTTGCCTACTATGTGTGAGAGCCCTAGGTTTGATCCCCATCACCAAAAAGAAAAGGTAAAACAACAACAACAAAACGCCAAATATTTATGCTGGGCACTGTGGATTATGCCTGTAATCCCAGCAATTTGTGTGCAACTCCACGAGACCCATGTCTCAAAAATAAAAAATAAAAAAAAGAGGGTAGGGGTGCGCCTCAGTGGTAGTGTGCTTAGCTAGCACATGTGAGTCCCTGTGTTAGACCCCTATTTGTTGTTGTTAGAGGAAAAAGAAGTTAAATTTTTTCCTTTTCTCTTTTTTCCTTCTTATATCCCCTTTGTTTGTAAATGTTCGTGGGGTACAGAGTAATAAGGTGTCTGTTATTTCCATTATGCAACTATTAATTGTTTTGCTTACACTTTGATCAACTTACACATTTCACAGAACCTTTTGGTTAATATATGGTAAAAAAAATCATATGCATTTATGAGTTACATTCCCCTTATATCCCCCATGTATTTGCATTGTTGCATCATCTATTTTGAGATTATCCTCTCCTTCTTTATCCCTTCACATTATTTCCCCTCCCCTTGCCTCCTTCCTCAACCTCTGCTGTCCACCCCCACTAGACCCCTCCCCGCTTCTTTCTACTCTAGGAAGCTAAGTTATTTTATAACTAAGAGCCAGAGGGTTTTTTGAGATAGCAAACCCTTGTCTAAATTAACTAAGAAAAAGAGAGAAGACTCAAGAAACAAAAGAGGAGACATTATAATAAATGTCTCAAATAAAAAGGGTCATAAGGGACTATCATGAATAATCATATAGCAGAAAATTGGATAATCCAGAAGAAATGAATCTATTCCTCAAAATATATAATTTGCCAAAACAGAATCAAGAATTAGAAAGCGTACACAGACAAATAAAAAATAAGTACATAGAATCAGTAATCAAAAATCTCCAAACAAAGTCTTATGGTCCGAAGATGTCACAGGTAAATTGTACCAAACAGTCAAAGAAGAAATAATACTAATCTTTACTAAACTATTCCAAAATATAGAAATAAATTCCTGTGGAATCTCAAAGGATTCTTAATAGCCAAAGCAATCTGGAACAAGAGCAAAACAGGAGGCTTCTTGATTTCAAAATATATTACAGACCTTCAATAATCAAAACATCATGGTACTGTCATAAAAGCAAACATATAGACCAATGGAACAGAATAGAAATGCCAGAAACAAATCTACCTATTTTAGGTCAGACTGGTATTCAAGGGGGGGTGCTCAGAACACAAACTGTGGAAAGTATAGTCTTTTAAATAAATGTTGGGAAACTTGATATCTACATGCAGAGAATGAAATTGGACCTTTACCATGATATATGCAAAAGTCAATTCAAAATGGATTAAAGACTTGACTTAAAAATAAGACCTGAAACTCCTAAACTACTAGAAGAAAACTTATGGAAAATAAGTTGCTAACATTGTCTTGGCAATGATTTCTTATATATAACACCAAAAGAACAGGTAACAAAAGCAAAAATAGATAAGTAGGATTGCATCCAACTAAAAGAAAACTTCTGTACAGCAAAGAAAACAATAGAGTGAAAAGGCAACCTAAGGAATAGACACTATTGGTAAATCATGTATCTGCTAATAGTGCAGTGTATAAGGAACTGAAACAGCTCAATAGCAAAACAACAAATAACCAACTGGGCATGTAGCTCAGTGATACAGTGTGTGCTTAGTAAGCACAAGACCCTAGATTTGATCCCTAGCACTGAAAAAAAAACCAAACTGATTTTAAATGAGGAAAAGACTTGAATAGACATCTCTCCAAAGAGGACAAATAAATGGCCAATAAGCATATGTAAAGATATTGAACCTCAGTAATCATCAGGGAAATGCAAATGAAAACCACAATGTTATCACCTCATATGAATTGGAATCATCATTGTTAAAATGATAAATAATAAGTGTTGGCAAGGGTATGGAGAAAAGGGACCCCTTGTATGCCATTGGTGGGAATATAAATACCAATAGTACAATTATTTCATGATCTCACTCCTATGTGGAATCTAAAAAAGTTGATCTCATAGAAATAGAAAGTAGAATGGTGGTTGCCAGGTGTTGAGTGAGGGTGAGGAAACAGGGAGATTGTGCTCAAAGTGTACGAAGCTCTGATTAGACAGGAGAAATTAGTTCTGGAGATCCAAAGTACAGCACTCTGACTTCAGTTACCAATGCAGTATTGTATGTGGATGCTTTCCAATTTATAATGAGATTACATTCCAGGAAAACCATCATAAGCTGAAAATGCTTTTAATACATTTAACTTTCTGAACTCCATAACCTGGCCTAGCCTACTTTTAACATACTCAGAACACTTATATTAGCCTATAGTTGGACAAAATCATCTAATAGAAACATTTTATAACAAAACATTGAAAATCTCATTTATTTATTTATTTATTTATTTTTGTGCTACTGAGGGTTGAACCCAGGGCCTTGCGCTTGCATGTTTTGCAAGTGCTGTGCTACTGAGCTGCACCCCAGCCCATTTTTTTAACTTTTTGAGACAAGGGCTCGCTAAATTACACAGACTGCCTCTGATCTCCAACTTGTGATCCTCCTGCCTCTGCCTCCCGAGTCTCTGGGATTACTGGCATATACCATGGTGGCTGGCTTCATGTAATTTATTGAATACCTGTATTCAGAAACACAGGCAACATGCTATAGAGTAACAGTTGTTTTACCATAGCGTTTGCATGGCTGACTGGGTGATGCAGTTCACTACGGCTGCCCAGCATCAGCCGAAATTATCATACTTTATATTGCTAGCCCAGGAAGAGCTCAAAATTCAACATGGTGTTTCCACTGAATGCAATCACTTTCACATCATTGTAAAGTTCAAAAATCATAAGTCAGGCACCATTTGGGTATGAAATTAGCTAAGTGTGCAGATTTTGTTCTCAGTACCCACACACACACAAACTATATTAGGTGATAGATATATTAACTATCGTCAATGTGACTGTGTGTGATTATTTCATGATGTACATACATGTCAAAACATTAAACTGTACACTCTAAATATATACAATTTCTGTTTGTAAATTGTATTCCAATAAAGCTAAAAAAATCCAGACCCTAAAAAACAGATTCAGTCTGTAAAATTTTAATGCAAGAACTTGACCGGTTGTTATACACATACACAACTGCATCTGAAGCCAAGAGAAGCACATGATTTGATTTACTACTGCTGGAGAATGTTAAGATTAAGACAGTGTCTAGGGGAAAGTATGATTCTTTGTCCTCTTGCGTACAACAAAAATCAGCAGGCCCTCCCTGGCTCATTGTTTTAAGGAAACAGACACATTCCCACTTCCCTTTAAGCTCGGTGAAGATAGGAACCATGCCTGTCTTGTTCACTAATGTATTTGCAGGGCTCTGTATTTATTGGCAATAGATATTGATAATTCTTACCTTGGTGATTATGAGGATTGATTGTTGTTAGGTGCCATTGAGTTGGTGTCCAATTCATAGGTACCCTATGTACAACAGGCGAAACACTATTGTTAGTGCTTCTCTGCTATTCATAGGGTTTTCAATGGCGGATTGTTTTTTGGGAGTGTGTTGCCAGATCCTTCTTCTAAGCCTACAGCACCTGGTGTTCCCAGGCAGTCTCCCATCCAAGTGTTAACCAGCCCCACCCCTGCTTACCTTCTGAGATCTGACGGGATTGGATGCCACAGTGCTATGGCTGCAGAAGGATTCATTAGAGAGCAATATTTGGTTATTCCAATTTTTTCCCCTCACATAACAACCCAAAACTTAAGAGAACTAAACCAACTACAGTATTTATTTTGCTCACAAAGCCTCAGTTTAGTCAGGTTTTAGTGGAAATAGCTCATTTCTCCTCTACACACCTTCAGCTGCGGTGGCTTTAAGATGAGGGACTGGAACTGCCTGAAGGCTCATTCATTTGCTTGTCTGGTAGTGAATGCTAGCTGTCAATTGAGACTTGGACAGTCTGCCAGAATATCCACACAAGCCTTGTCTTGGGATGTGAGTTAGTAGCACATGGGACCTTTTTTGAAAATACAGTCTGTCATATTGATACATTGATGCAATACTGTATATTTGACATTTTTATTTTAAGATGAGCTAGATGCTATTAATCATTTTATTTACAGGTATGGTACCTCTCTTCAAACATGCCCTTACTTAATGATTATATGGTCTTTTGTTGCAATGAATAAACTCTGATGTGAGAAGGTCCTGGTTTCCTAAAACATAATCTGAATTTTTAGTAGAAATTTGAGGGTTAGATCATAAGCACAACCTCTCCTTCTGGGAAATGTATGTGAAATTAGAATTAAAATGAAAAATATTGACACATTTTTAGGCAAGGACAAAAATAAGATTACTAGAGCTGAAGGGCCTGTAGCTGTAGCCCTGTGGCATCCGATCCTGTCAGATCTCGGAAGCTAAGCAGGGTCGGGCCTGGTTAGTACCTGGATGGGAGACCGCCTGGGAACACCAGAAGCTGTAGGCTTGGAAGAAGGACCTGGCAACCCCCTCCCAAAAATCAATCTGCCATTGAAAATCCTATGAACAGCAGAGAAGCACTGACAATAGTGTTTCCCCTGTTGTGCAGAGGGTCGCTATGAGTCGGATACCGACTCGACGGCATCTAACAACAACAACAAAGAGCTGATGGGCACTTTTGCTCAGGTGTGACTCAGGGATCTTTCTACTGAAGAAGAGAGTTAAGTGCAAGCCTTTAGTTCTTGAAGTAAAGCAGAGGTCTGTGCCCTGGCTATCTAAATAGCTAGAACTCTCTCTTCTTAATTTCCCGAAAGGGAAATGGTGCCAACTTCTAGGCCCTTAATTTTCTCTGACTCCAAAACTGAAAAGGTGGTAGAAGAGCCTTTTTTCTGAGTCCACTACAAAGAAAGAGCTACATGTTCTAAAGAACATACAAATGAAGTAAACTGGAAGGTTTTTTTGTTTTTTCTGTTTTGTTTTGTCCTTTGTGTGTGGAAGCCAGCAAAAGAATGCTTCAGATACCTGTTTAATTCATAAATTAGGACAAATTTTAAGCCTTTTATTCAATACTCATTTGTTTGTTGAATAAGTATTTATTGAAAGCCAACTATCTGTTGGGTACAGGATAGATAATCAAAATAGGAAGGTGACCGACAACAACAAAAACAACAAAACAAAGCAACACAAAACAAAACACCAAAAACAAAAAAAAAATAAGACTCCTACTCTCACAGGCCTTCCAGGTACTAGAGATAAATGTGTAGGGGAATACTGTTAATTGTAGGGTTTAGAGCAGCCACATGGTTACACAGGCTAGGATTGGAGCTGAGCAGAATTAGGATCAACTTGTCAGGTCAAGTGTGCAGGCATGAGCAACTACTTAAATGGGTACCTATACATCAAAGGTAACCAGAAAACATAGGTGAGATTTCATGCAGTCAGCATCTAGAAACTGGGAGGAATTGAAGTTGGGACCTGAATCAGAAGCCCTGTCTCAGGCCCTGGGATGAGTAGGTGTGACTACTTCTGGAGGACGTCATAGCTACTCTCATTGGTGATTGAGATAGGGGTGAATTTTAGGCCATAGCAGAGATAACATCATACCTTCTACCAAAATGAGAAGGAGAGAGATGGTAACTATACCCCAGTTTGGGATTTTCTTCATCCCATATAGTCTTTCGTTGTCCAAGTGTAATGAAGCACCCTTACAGTCCCAGAGTTCACCTCAGATACCAAAGCCACTTGTCTCATTTTGGCTTCCATGTTCTCTACAGTAAAGAATGGGCTTCAGCGTGGATTGGATGGGACAAATGTGGCTTTCACAGAGTCTCCAGAGAGATGAATTTATCCCTCTAAATTTCCTTCCCACATTAATTGTTTTTTATAGCAACACTAAACATGACATGAAAATGCCATGTTGTCATTGTTGTTGTTGTTGTTGTTAGGTGCCGTCGAGTCGGTATCCGACTCATAGCGACCCTCTGTACAACAGGGGAAACACTATCGTCAGTGCTTCTCTGCTGTTCATAGGGTTTTCAATGGCAGATTGATTTTTGGGAGGGGGTTGCCAGGTCCTTCTCCCAAGCCTACAGCTTCTGGTGTTCCCAGGCGGTCTCCCATCCAGG
>VMDO01021118.1:0-36068 GCA_007922755.1 Pedetes capensis
TCTTACATATTTCGGACATGTAGTCAGGAGAGATCAATCCCTGGAGAAGGACATCATGTTTGGGAGAGTGACAGGTCAACGCAAAAGAGGAAAACCCTCCACCAGATGGATTGACACAGTGTCTGCAATAATGGGTTTAAACATAAATAAGATGGTTTGCCTGGCACAGAATCGGCAAGTGTTTTGATCTGCTGTACATAGGGTCACTATGAGTCGGACTTGACTTGATGGCACCTAACAACAACAACAACAACCCATCAGTTCACTAGTCAAAATTGAATCTAGACTTCTAACACTCTTACATTGGGCAGATTTTTACCTAATTAAAACAATGGGCAAGACTCAAAAAAACAAAGAGAGAGAGAGAGAAACATAAAAGGGTAGGATGGATGCAAAGCCCCACAGACCAAAGCTCTTCAGTGGACAACTTCAAAGTAACTAAAGTCTTACAGGTACCAGAGAAGGAATTTAGAAGCCTACTGATAAATATGTTGAAAGACCTCAAGGACACCATGGTGAGAGCAGTTGAAACTCTGGACAGAAAAGTACCCAATATGGAAGAAAAATTCACCAAAGAAACTCAGATGCTGTAGAAGAATCAATTAGAACTGCTGGAAATACAGAGCAAAATTAATCAACTTAATATTACAGAAGAGTCTACGGTATCCAGACTAGATGAAGCTGAAAACAGGATACCTAATTCTGAAGAAAAATTAGAAGAGCTTATCTACTCAGATGCTAAGAAAGAAAAAAGGATGAAGCAATTTAAGATTTTCAAAAAGTCTTATATAAAATGAAGAGGTGAGACCTATGAATTCAAGGGGTTCACAAAGGAGCTGAAATGAACAGAAGAGGAATAAGAAATCAATTCTAATAGATTTTAGATGAAAACATCCCCAAACTAAGAGAACAGATAGACACATACACAATTGAAGTATCCTGAACTCCAAAAACAGTAGATCAGAACAGGTCCTCTCTATGACACATAATTGGAATGCTAAATTTAGAGAGAAAAGAAGTGATTCTAAAAGCTACAAGAGAGAAGCATCAACTCACTTACAAAGGCAAACCCATCAGAATAACAGCTGATTTCTCAACAACAACCTACAGGGCAAGGAAAGCTTGGCCAGACATCAGTCAAGCCCTGAAAAAGAATAACTGCCATCCAAGATCACAGTACCAGTGAAACTATCTTTTAAACTACATAGTGAATTCAAGACATTCCATGATGTTGACTTGTTTAAATGATTCACAGCCACCAAGCCAGAATTGCAGAGGATCCTCAATGAAACACCACATAGGAGAGAGGTAAGACAACCCCAAATACAAGATCAAAGGAATGAATAATAAATATGAGGGGAAACTAAGAAAAGAATAGGCTAAAAATATGAATCAAAAAATAATAGAAGAAAACACCAAATTGATGTGGAATAATATGTTGCTCTCAATAATTACTCTCAAATAAATGGTCTTAACTCACTACTCAAGAGACATAGGCTGGCCATTTGGATTAAGAAATATAAACCCTTGATATGCAGCATTCAAGAGACTCACCTCACCCACAAAGATAAAAAAGCTGAAAGTTAAAGGCTAGAAGACAATATACCAACCATGTGGGAACCAAAAAAAAAAAAAAAAAAAGCAGGAGTAGCAATACTAATTTCTGACAACTTAGATTTCAACCCCAAACTAATCAAAAAAAAAAACAAAACAAAAAACAAACAAAAAAAAAAGAAACTACATTTTAGTAAAAGGAATAGCCAACCAGGAACTCATAACAGTACTCAGTTTTTCCTAACCAAATACAGGAGCACCTAGCTTCATAAAACAAATTTTATTGGAGATAAAGGAATACATTGGGCCAGACACGATAATTATGGAAAATTTTAATCCCCACTTTTGCTGAGAGACAGGTTATCAAAGAAAAAAATCAACAGAGAAATAATGGGCTTAAATAGCACCAGATATCTATAGATACCTGCAGAATATTCCATCTATTAGATGTGGAATGCACTTTCTTTTAAACACCACATAGAACTTTTTCTAAGATAGACTATATTTTAGTCCACACACAAAATTCCTCTGTACCTTCTAAGATCACAATGGAATAAAACTAGAACTCAAAAACAAGAAAAATTTCAGAAATGTTACAAATTATTGGAGACTGAATAATACATTGCTTGATGATATGGATCATTGAAGAAATCAGAGCAGAAATTTAAAAATTCCTTCACTTAAACATAGATGAGAACACATCCTACCAAAACTTATGGGATAGAGCAATGGCAGGTCTAAGAAGGTAGATTGGAGCCATGAGTACCTTCATCAATAAGTTAGGGAAGGCCCAATTAGATAACCTAATAACACACCTTAAAGAACTAGAAGGCCAACAGCAGGCCAATCCCAAAAGGAGCACTCAGACAGAAATTATAAAGATCAAGGCAGAAATATCCCAACTAGAATCCAAAAAGACAATTTAAAGACTAAATAAGTCTATGAGCGGATTCTTTGGAAAGATTAATAAATAGACACACTCCTAGCCCATCTCACCAAAATAAAGAAAGAAAAACCCCAAATTAAAAAAAATTAGAGATAAGAATGGGGTCATAACCATCAATACCAACAAAATCCAGAGATATCAAGGAATACTCTGAGAAATTGTATTATCAAAAAAAATACAGAAGAAAGAGAAAAGTTCATTAACACATCTGAATTTAAAAAATTAATCCTGGAGGACATAAGCAATTTAAACAGACCCATTGCATTCACTGAAATAGAGAAGGTAATAATAAAAATTCTCCCAACAAAGTAAAGCCTGGGTCCCATTTGGGTTTACAGCAGAATTCTATGATACTTTCACAGAAGAATTAGTACCTATTCTCCTCAGAGTATTTCATAAAGGAGAAAAGGAAGGGCCACTCCAAAACTTTGAAACCATTATCACCCTGAATCCAAAACAGGGCAAGAACACTTCAAAGAAAGAGAACTATAGACCAATTTCCCTGATGAACATTGACACAAAAGTCCTTAATAAAACTCTAGCAAACCAAATTCACCAACACATAAAAAAGGTCATACACCATGATCAAATGGGCTTCATTCCACAGATGCAATGCTTGTTCAACATAAAAAATCAACCAATGTAATTTAACATGTAAAGAGACTTGCAGACAGAAATCACATGATCATCTCAATTGATGCCGAGAAGGCCTTTGACAAAGTGCAACATCCTTTTATGATAAAAGCCCTGGAGAAGATGTGCATAATGGAGAAATACATCAATATCATAAGAGCCATCTATAACAAACCTATAGCCAATATCATGTTGTTATTGTTAAATGCCATTGAGTTGGGTCTGACCCATAGTGACCCTATGTATAACAGAACAAAACACTCCTTGACACTATGCCATGCCCAGCACTATTGTCAGTGCTTCTCTGCTATCCATGGGGTTTTCTGTGGCAGATTGTTTTGGGAGTGGGTTGCCAGGTCCTTCTATCTATCCTGGAGCACCTGTTATCCCCAGGCAATCTCTCATCCAAGGACTAACCAGGCAGACCTGGCTAAGATTCCAAGATCAGGCAAGATCAATGCCAGGCTGCTATGGCTACAGAAAATATCATATTAAACAAGGAAAAGTTGAAATCATTCCCTGTAAGATCAGGAACAAGATAAGGATATCCACTGTCTCCTCTCTTATTCAATATTGTGATCAAAGTCCTAGCCAGAGCAATCACACAAGAGAAGGGAATCAAAGGAACACAGATAGGCAAAGAAGAGGTCAAATTATCTTTATTCATGGATGACATGATTCTGTACCTAAAGGACCCCAAAAATTCCTCCAGAAGATTTTTATACCTAATTTAATCATTCAGCAAAGTAGCAGGATACAAAATTAACAATAAAAAATCAGTAGTTTTTCCTTACACCAATAGTGAACAGGAAGGGAAGGAAGTTAAGGCAACAAACCCTTTCACAATTGCTCACCCAAAAATTAAATGTTTAGGATCAATCTAACTAAAGACCCTAAGGAACTCCACAAGGAAAACTTCAAAATAATAAAGAAAGAAATTATAGAGGATACTGGAAGATGGAAAGACCTCCCACCCCCCGCCCCCTCACAGAGTGGGAGAATCAATATTGTAAAAATGGCTATGCCACCAAAACCAATTTACAAGTTTAATGCAATTTCCATTAAAATCCCAATGACAGACTTTGCAGAAATAGAAAAAATAATCCAAAAATTCATATAAAAATACAAAAGACCTGGTATAACCAAAACAATCTTAAGCTGCAAAACTAGTGCAAGTGGAATCACAGTACCTGACTTTATACCACAGGGCTATATTAGCAAAAACAATTTGGTAGTGGCACAAAAATAGGCTTGAAGACCAATGGAACAGAATTGAAGACCCAAATATACACCCTTGCAAGTTCAGCCACCTGATCTTTGACAAAGGGGCTAAGAACACTCAATAGAGAAAAGATAGCCTCTTCAACAAATGGTGTTGGGATAATTGGATATCCATCTGCAGAAAATTGAAAATAGACTCTTATCTCTTAATCTGCATGAGAGTCAATTTGAAATGGATAAGAGATCTCATCATAAAACCAGAAACCTTAAAACTACTAGAAGAGAAGACAGAAAACACACTCCAACACATAGGCATAGGAAAATACTTCCTTAACAAGACTACAATTGCCCAGGAAATGGCACCAAGAATTGACAAATAGGATTGCATAAAATTAAAAAGCTCTGTACAAGCCTGGAGCAGTGGCACATGCCTGTAATCCCAGTGACTCAGGAGGCAGAAGCAGGTGGACCACAAGTTCAAGACTAGAGGCAGCCTGAGTAATTTAGGGAGACTTTGTCTCAAAAACTAAAAAAAATGGGCTAGGGGTGCAGCTCAGTGGTACAGCACTTGCAAAGCATCCAAGCCTGAGGCCCTGGGCTCAACCCCTAGTAGTCCAAAAACAAAAAACAAACAAACAAAAAACAACCTTCTGTACAGCAAAGGAAATAGTTAACAGAGTTAAAGAAGATCCACTGAATGGAAGAAAATCTTTACATTGTACACACCTGAAAGAGGACTAATTTCTAGAGTTTATAAAGAACTTAAGAAGCAAATACCAGGACAATAAATAACTCAGTACACAAGTAGGCAAAGGAGATGAACAGACAGCTCTCAAATGAAGAAATTCACAGGACTAAGAAACATATAAAAAATGTTCAATATCCCTAGCCATTAGGGAAATGCAAATCAAAACAACACTGAGATTCCATCTAACTCCAGTAAGAATGATCAAGATAAACAAAACAAATAAGAATAAATGCTGGCAAGGTTGTGGAGAAAAATGCTGATGGTGGAACTTTAAACTAGTTCAACCATTTTGGAAATTAATATGGAGATACCTCAGAAAACTAATAGAACTGCCATATGACCCAGCTATACCACTCCTGGGAATATACTCAAAGGGAGACAAATCATCATATCACAGAGACACCTGTATCTCCCTATTTAATGAAGCTCTCTTCACAATCACAAGGATATGGAAGCAGCCAACATGCCCCTCAATAGAAGAATAGATAAAAATTATAGTATATAAACACAATGAAATGCTACTCAGCAATACAAAAGAATGAAACAATGTCATTTGCAGCAAAATGGATGGAACTGGAGAATATCATCTTAAGTGAATGAACATAGACTCAAAAAGAAATACCTTATGTTTTCACTCATATATGGTAGGGAGAAAAAACTATGCATATGTAGATATATAAAAATGAAAATCAAACTTAGCTAAGAAGGTAAAATATAAGCAAAACAGAAAGAAGGAGGGAGGAGACTAGCAAAGAGAAGTGAAAGTGTGGAAGATGGGAAGGGGAGGGGAATAATATAAAGAGATAAATGGGGGGAGGATAATCTAAATGTAAATGATGCAAATTTACAAGTACATGGGGAAAATAGGGGAATATAACCCATAATTGCATAAAAGTTTTACTATGTATTAATCAAAAGTTTCCATAAACTTTGTAAGTTGATGAAAGTGTAACCAAAAGTGATGTAATAGTTGCATAGTGGAAATACCAAACACTGTATTACTCTATACCCTACTAACATTTATCAATAAAGGGGAAAAATGTAAAAATTACATCCTTTAATTTTTGCTTCAGACTCAAAATCTTGGGATCATTTTGACTCTACTCTTTCATGTCCCCGGATCAGTTTTACCTTCAGACTATACACAGAATCTCAGAACCTTTTAATTTTTTTAAACACCTCTTCTGCTATTCTGCTTTCAGGGCCCATCTTCTGTCACCCATGTTACTATAATGATCCCCTGATTGATGCTCTTCCCCCATCATTTGTTTCAACCCAGCAGCCTAAGTGATCCTGTTAAAATATAAACGTGATCATCTCACACCTCACTCACAACCTTCAGTAGCTGTCTGTCCCATTTGGAATAAAGTTGGGGTCCTTGGTCTCCGGGCCTTTATGTTCTGCTCTTTGCTCTGTTGCATCTCTGACCTTGTTTCCTACCACTCCACTTCTCAGTGGCTCTGATCTAGTCACACTGGTCTCTTTGCTGGTCCTTGGACCACCCAGCTACCTCTTCCCTGAGATGCTATGCCTGATGTCCTTTAGGAAGGGTAGGTCTTCTTTACTTTCAAGTCTCTGCTTAGATGTCACTTTCTCTAGACTCTGTTCCTAACAGCCATGTTTAAAATTGGAGCTGCCACTGCTCCTTGTTCCTCAAATGTTATTACCTTCCAAAGTGCCACACAATTCACTTACTAATGATGTTTATTTTATTCTTTTATATTTTTCTGCTAGAATTTCAATTCTACATGAGGCAGAGATTTTTGTCAGTTTTGTTCAGTGAAATATCTAAGAGCTTAGATCAACATTTGACACTTATGGGTGTCCAATAAATACTGAATGAATGAATGGTATGATATTAGAGTTCAAAGGGAGGACTTCAGAGGTCACTTGATCTGAGGTCTCAGAAAATTTTAATGGGGTGTCTTAACCCTTTTAATATTTTTAAGAAAGCCTAGTGAAAATTTGGGAGAAGGACTTGACAATCCACTCCCAAAAATCAATCTGCCATTGAAAACCCTATGGAAAGCAGAGAAGCAGTAACAATACTGTTTTACCTGTTGTACATAGGGTCACTATGAGTTGGACACCAACTCCACAGCACCTAACAGCAATAGCAGTGAAAATTAAACATTAAGTCTTGATAAAATTGCCTCCCCTTTTGTTCCAAAACTGTGTGCAAAACAATGTTGAGGCTGGAAGAGGGGTGCCAAAGTGAATTCACAGGGATGTTGCCAAATAGTTCTGAATTAATGAAAACAGCAATACTCAACCTCTGTCAGATGTCAGGCAAATTTCTAGCTCAAGGTAGTTTATAGTGTCAACATTAGATGACACTACATTGTCTTTGATTAAATTTTGTTTTTGTGAAACTGATTTTTTGGTGATTGCTATAATAAAAAGCAAGCAAGTACCATGTGAAAGTCAATATAGAATGAGAAATGATTGGATTCCAAGATTTATAAAGTCAAATATGCACATATATCCCTTTAGTAGTTGGGTTTTATAAGGATCAAATAAAAGTACATTTCTTTCAATGTAAGTATAGTTTTTCCCAAATGACTACTAAATAATCAGGGTATAAACACCTATTAAGTTGTTACCTAAGTACTTAATATGCAGAACTGTTCAGGCATTTGTTTTGGCCCTGGGGCAGCATAAAAAAAAAAATTCATGCCCAAAGTCTCAAAGGTACCATGAGATGAGAAAGTTTGAGTACCTCTGGCTTAATCTTACTAGCATATTATTTTATTGATTTAAGTTATAATCATATAAAATTAGTATAGCAACTTTGTGGTTTCATTTTTATGGAAAGGTCTGATTGGCAATTCTGTGAATGTTCTTAGAAGAAAATAAATCATCAGTAAACAGCAAATTAATCATTAAAAATGTTCTTTCTTGGACCAAGTCTTTCAAATCACAAGGAATGAGAGGAAGAGATATTTAAAGGGTCCCTGTGGGGGAATGAATGGAGACCCTTAGATCCTGTCTAAGGTCCTGGTTTAATAGAGGAAGGAGCTGAGCTGAGCCATGGAAAGACTGAATAATGTAACAGTCACATAGCTAGTTAAGAACCTTCAAGAGCCATCCAACTCTTGTCCCTTTCCTAACATACTTCACTGAGCTTCCTTCCCTATATCTGCAGGGAGTTTATGGAGGGAATTTTTGAAATTTGATAGGCAAATGATCACTGTACCAGGTTTTTCTGAAAGAGTATGCTTTCTTGGGAACTGGCACAGTTCCTGAGACATATTTTAAGAAGCCATGCTAAATTGAACTCCATATGACCATTTAGGGCCTGCAGCGGTAGCCCTGTGGCATCCGATCCCGTCAGATCTCGGAAGCTAAGCAGGGTCAGGCCTGGTTAGTACCTGGATGGGAGACCGCCTGGGAACACCAGAAGCTGTAGGCTTGGGAGAAGGACCTGGCAACCCCCTCCCAAAAACCAATCTGCCATTGAAAACCCTATGAACAGCAGAGAAGCACTGACAATAGTGTTTCCCCTTTTGTACAGAGGGTCGCTATGAGTCGGATACCGACTCGACGGCACCTAACCACCACCACCATGACCATTTAATGCCTGCAGCCTTACCACTATGGTATCAGATCTCATTAGATCTCAGAGGCTAATCCATGATAAACAAAGAAAAGATTGAGATTGTCCAAGATTTTGCTTTACTTTGTTCTACAATCAACACTCGTGGAAGCAGCAATCAAGAAATCAAAATACGCATTGCTTTGGGAAAAGCTGTGCCAAAAGATCTCTTTAAAGTATTGAAAAGTAAGATGTCACATTGAAGATGAAGGTGCACCTGACTCAAGCCATGGTATTTTCAGTCTCATCATATGGTTGTGAAAGCTGGACATAGAACAAGGGAGACCGGACAAGAATTGATGGTTTTGAATTATAGTGCTGGAGATGAATATTGAATATACCATGGACTGCCAAAAGAACCAACAGATCTGTCCTAGATGAAATGCAACCAGAATGCTCCTTGGAAGCAGGATGGCTAGATTGCATCTTATGTATTTTGGACATGTAGTTAGGAGGGACCAATCCCTGAAGAAGGACATCATGTTTGGGAGAGTAGCAGGTCAATGAAAAAAAGGAAAACCCTAAACTAGAGGTATTGACACTGTATTTGCAACAATGGGCTTAAACATAAGTAAGATCATGTGCCTGGCACAGAATCAAGTAGTATTTTGTTGTGCTGTATATAGGGTTGCTATGAGTCAGACCCAACTGGATGGCACCTAACAACAACAATGGCCATTTATAGATCATGTTTGTTAGTCTCAGATATATATTGATTAACCCATCAGGAAGTTAGAAAAACCACTTAATTTATAGAAGGAAACAATCAGTGCTAATTAATATTTCAAAGCATTAACAAGTGAATGTGGTGAGCTGGTGGATAGGAGACGATTTTATTTTACAGCACCTCTTGTGCAATTCAATAGAGAATTTAGCACTAGAGAGCTTTACATAGCACTCTTTATTAAGAAAAACATTTGATTAAGAAGTCAAAGTCTTCATCTTTTTGTTGTTGTTATTGCTGCTACTGCTGCTGCTCTTGTTGTTGTTGTTTGAGACAAGGTAGTCTATGTAGTCTAGGCAGGTCTGGAACTGGCGATTCAGCCCAGGCTGGCCTTGAACTTGTGATCTTCCTACCTCAGCCTCCTGACAGCTGGGATTATAGGCATGTGCCACCACACACCTCATCTTTATAATTTCATAATGCACCTTATATATTAGGATTTGGGGATAAGAATATTTTGAATTTCACCCTAGATAATAGAAATATAAATCTCATTTATCAAACCCAGGTCAGTAATCTGAGAAATGTGTTGATTTAGTATCCAGAGTTACATAGTGATATTAAAATAAAACATAAGAAAATACAAAACATGCCTGCTTCTTTAACATTTTCACTCCACAGATGGTCCCCTGGCCAACATAATTTTCTCTCTCATTTTGATGACATGAGCTGGAAAATGTCTTAACCAAATTAAGCTAATGGAGGTCAGTGTGTGGTATGTGTCATTAATTTGAAAAGCAAGGAGATAGAGGAAAGACAGGTAATGATTTGTGACGGGCCCCCCAAATCTGATTTAAACAATTAAATTATGTGTTTTAAAGTCCCCCAAAGAAATGTGCTGCAAAGCCCTCCAATTCTCTACCCATGTGGACGGGACACAAAAGCTGCTCTTTGTAATGGTTCTATCACTTGCTCTATAACATGCTCTGGGGATTGCAAGACTAAAACCAAAACTAACCTACAAATGCCCTACTGTGAAATGTTAGTGGTGGTTAGATGGCAACGTGTATGTTCTTGGAGTTAAGTTCTTATATGGCTTGAAAAACAGGACATAGAGAGCTGCATGCAGAAAGGCCTTCCTATACAACATCCTGGGAGAGATATTGGGCCAATATTATCAAGGCAGCTTGAGCATGACAAGAGACTTATTTAGGGAAATCTTCATCTGCAGCTGTCAAAGGATGCAAAGTCCAGCCATAGCCTCAGAAGGGGAACCAATGGAGACATATACAGTACATAGTTGAACCTTCATATGTGCAGGTTCCACAGCAATAGATTCAACCAACCATGGACTAAAAATATTTGAAAATAAAAGTGTCTATATTGAATACTTACAGACTTTTCTCTTGTCATTATTTCTTAAACAATACAACAGCTATTTACATGGCATTAATATTGTACCATCTACAGCCATAGCACCCTAGCATCCAATCCTGCCTGATCTCAGAAGCTAAGCTAGGTCAGCCTGGTTAGTCCTTGGATGGGAGACTACCTGGGAATACCAGGGGCTGTAGGCATGGGAGAAGGACCTGGCAGCCCACTCCTGAAGCAATATGCCATTGAAAATCCTATGAATAGCAGAGAAGCACCGATAATAGTGTTGGGCATGGCACAGTGTCAGGGAGTGTTTTGTCTGTTGTACTTGGGTCTCTATGAGTTGGACCCAACTCTGTGGCACCTAACAACAACAACAACAAGGTGATAACACTTCTGAATCTAAGATAATCACCTCAGAGCTAACCTATTAAGAGTACTAAAGAAACTTTTTGAAAAAGAAAATTCTAAAGAATTCATATGCCCTGTTTTGTTTAAAAAAATAATTGTCAAAAAAGTATAAAGTTTGAGTTTTAACTATCATCCAGTCACTTCCTTTGAAAATCAATGCATATCATCACTCACCCTAAAAAGGAGCAGGGGTCACATGCTTCTCTTGGCATTGAGCAGCTTCATCTAGAGAGGTAATGTCCAGGGGGCAGTCAGTGATCTTTTGAAAGTGCTGCATATTAGAGGTACTAAGAAACAAACTAGAGAGACCCATTAGGAAATAAAATTGTCTTCTCCTTTAGCATATTTCCAGTATCTGAAGTGAGACACCCATAGAAGTATTTCAACATCATTTATAAATGAAAGCTTTGCAAGGTGACCTACCTGTAATGCATAGAAGTATTGCAAAACTACCATGTTACCCAGCATATTCATGGAGTTAATAAAAAGCATCTGCATGTATTTGAGTAGAGATTGGAGTCATCAGTTATATCTGAACATAATAAGTGCTCAATTATTGGAAGCTGATTGGAGCTCTAAGTGTAGCATTTCCCTGAATAAATAATACAAGCTTTTGGTTTCTAATAACAGACATAAAGGAAGAGAAGCCACATATTAGGAAGCAAATACAGAAATAATTCAGTTGCATACTATATCAGAAAATAGCTACCAAAAATTCTTCATTATATCTGATCAAGTGTTTTGATCAGGAAGTGATTTTTATCTATTATATCCTAAAAAACCACAAATTTGCAAGAGATGAAAACTAGATGTAAAGCTCCAAAAAGTTATAACAGCCTGATCATATTTTGTGGTACCACTAGGTTGAAAATGCAAAAATATAAGTTTGCTTTTTGATAACTTTGTGGCATTGATTAATTAATTCACAGTGATTGATCTTTTATACCTCTATATGTGATGAGTCAACCTAAAAGGAGTGAGAGATACAAATAGCTTTCTAGAAGCTCTTAGTCAAGCAAAGAAACTGACACAAATTGACAATTTAAAATCCAGGGATGGGGTAAAACTGGAAAAGAATTACATACAAGACCATGCAGAAATTGGGTGTGAGAAGCACACGAAAGCCAGGACTGGGGCTTGGAGGGTGTCCTGAGGGGTTCAGACTCTATCGCTTTGACCATTGTTCACTTTGTTGCATATAAAACCAATGACAACAGACACTTCCTTCAGGGAGCTCTGAAAGAACAAAGATAGTATGGTATTAAAGGAGAGGTGATTTTATTCTTTTAGTTAAAATGCAAGACTTTTTTCCCCCATATGGATATGAAATACTATATTTGGAAAACTATTTTTAGTGCTTCTGTATTTAAAGCAAGTACAACCAATTCTCAACAACCTGATTACAAAACATTGCACAAAAAGCAATATTGCTCTTCTTTCAGAAAACCTAACATAGCATAGAGAGTCTGCAGAGCACTTTGTAGACAATTTTCATTTCTATATATTTGGAAAACATAAAAAATTTTCTTAAATAAAAGAATATGAATCCTCTGAGTTAATAAACTTATTGACACCTAGTGCAATCTTCATTTTGATCAGAGAATTCCCTTCTTTATCTTAACATTCCTGCATGATAAAATAATTTATTCAACTTTATCACAGAAGCAATTTTTTCATTATGCTTAAAGTATATTCTTAGCCCAATTCTCTATATTACCTGTAATTTTGGTTTTCTCTTGGATGAGGGCATCAAGCCTGATGTGTCTGTGTTGTTCAAATCCCTAAGGCAGGGACACAGGCCTGATGTCCCACCTCTACATCCACTCATGCCATGCCCACAGGATGGGCCCAAACTTTGGTGGGTCAGCTTGCCCACAGACTCGGTGAGCTGATGCTGAATGGCTGTGAAGGCTTTGTGATTGCTCAGGCTCCTTTGTGGGACTGGACAATGGAGGAAGGCACAAGTCTGGCTCAGAAGAGCAACGGATAAAACTGCTGGGCAGGATGGCGGGCTCCAGTGGACATGACCACTTGTTGACATTGAAAGAATTTCACAACAAGTGAGCAGAAACAGAAACGATTCTGTTCGGCAGGGCTATTAGTTGCAACGTGTGGCACTGGAGCGGTCACTCCTCATGTGTTTCCTCACTAATGAGCTCTGAATGCCCATTAAACTGGGCTGCTATAGGCCCAGAGCCACCCGGACAATGGCATGCATGAGTGCCTTCCCCTGTTGTGATTGGCTGGCCCAAGGAAGAAACAACTGGTATCACTCAAAATTAAACAGAGTTGACAGTACAGTTAGATGATCATTAATTAGAGTTTGTGGGCAGATAAAGACTCAGAGCCATTTTTAATGACAAGACAGGCTAGCATAACTCATTTGGAAGCATAACCCAAGCTAGCTCTGCCCTATTTCTGGAGCCATGTGCGGAGATATCCAAGGACAGGGTAAAATAATTTGTATAATAATTAAATAAATAATAAAACAATAAAATAATTAAAATAATTTGTAAAATATTTAGAAAATAATTTGTAAAATAATTTGTAATAATTTTATAATCTTATAAATAAAAATAATTTATAAATTTCATAAATATTTTAAATTTTAAAAATTAAAAATATGAATATTTTATAAATAATTTCATAAAATAATTTGTAAAATAATTTGTATAATTTGTATATGACAGCACCTAACAACAACCACAACAACATATTGGGGAGGATGGAAAGAGAGTTTTGGAAAACATTGGAGGTTTTTAGAGGATTGGCAAAACCTCATATGGTAGTGGTGAGAACCAAATCAATTACATATGTAAAATCCTCTGAAAGTGGTAGTGTGATAGAAAACCCAGGCTTGCATCTTGGCTCTTAAATATACTTGTTGGATGACCTTGAGCATCATCTTAGACTTGTAATCTCTATCTCCCCATCTGTAAAGTGCAGATCATCCTAATACCAACTTCACAGGGTGAACACAAAGATCTAGGAGGAAGATCTCATAAGTTATATTGAACCACACAACTTTTGGGTCATAGCTTGTGATATACCTTGTGCATTGATAAGGCATCTATATCAGGTAGAATGGTCGACAAGCCTGTAGAAAAGTAAAAGTTAAAAAAATGCTTTAAAAACCTTAAAGTCATTCTGGAACATACCATGTTTAGTGGGTGTTAAGTTTGCAAGGGCAAATTTAATGTCTTTTTCCTGAACATTTCATTCTGAGAGGATTGACTGAAGCTGTATAACATCTCAGATGAGCACAAGAGGAAAATCAGTTTCTCTCTTAGTGGCATTTCTCCTAGTTGTTTATCTCATGATAGCTCTCTCTGGAAACAATGGTAGTAGAGGTAGAAGAAGAACAGTAACATTATCCGTTATCATCATAAAATTAACAACTTGTTCAGGAAATTAAAAATTTCCCCATGTATATCCTTGATACCAAGAACCATCCTTGTACTGTTGCTCCTAAACTTCTACCTAAAATGAGAATCCAAACTTGCAGTTGAATAGGCTTAAATGCCTATTTCACAGGTATCAGAATTGATATGTCTGTAAAAGCTTTCATTGTCTAAAAAAACTACCCCACAACTTAGTTGCTCAGAACAGTAACTATTAATGTAGTGCAGAATTATGTGGTTTAGCTGTTTAGGTTGGGCTCAGCTGGATGGTTCTTCTGGTGTTGGCTAGAGTAATTCATGTGTCTATGATCAGCTACCTGGTAATGGGGCTGGCTGGTCCAAGGATGGATTCAGTCAAGATGGCTTGTCTCTGCCACATATGGTCTTCCATCTTAAAGTAGGCTAGCCTAGAGTTTCTCACATGGGGGCTCCATGCTGCCAAGAGAAAGAACAGAACAGTTCAAGACCTCTAGAGGCCTAAGCTAAAAAATGGCACATCACAACCTCCTCTGTATTCCCTTGGCCTCTTCTCTATTCTATTGTAAATCTCAAATCCTGCCCAGATTCAATGGGTGGGAAAAGAGGAATGGAATCGATTCCACTTCTTGGTGGTGCAAGGTACAAATTCTCCTTACTAAGAAGTATGGACACATGTAAAGAAATACTCAGGGTCATTTTAACTAATAATACCAAACTGTTCCAAATTGAACTCACTATATTCCTAGTGAAACTTTTTCTTATTCTTATTTTCCTTGATGTGGTTAAAGGCAACAATATCTATCCCAAATCCTTTTTGTCTGCCTTCTTAATAGATTTTTGTTTAATGGTTTTTATTTCAGGAGACTCCAAGTTAATATAGATAATTCTCATTTGGGCCTGGACCATTACCATAGTCCAATTAGTCTCTGTCTACAGTGCTATGTTCTGTATTAATTTTCTATTGCTATGTGAAAAACATCCACTTATTACCTCACAGTTTCTGTAGGTCAGAAATCCAGGTACAAGCTAGCTGGATTCTTTGCTCAAAGTCTCACAAAACTGAAATCAAGATAGCAGTTATGCAATGTTCCTTCCTGGAGCTCAGGCTCTTTTATCAAGTTCATGTGACCATTGTCAGTATTCAATTCCTTATCATTGTAAGACTAAGGTCCTTTTTTCCTCCTATCAACTAGGAGCACTCTTAGCTCTAGAGGCCACCTGCTGCTCTCTATTAAATATGACAGTTGGTTTGTTTCAGGCCAGTAGAAACATATCTCATTGACATCCATCTTTCCCCCTCCCCACAAGTAAATAGGTTTTCCAAAATATGTTATTCTTCATTTAGTCAATTCTCCAAAAGATACCTAAGATCACTTGGTTTTATTTTTAACCTGTATCTTAAGATATCCCCCACATGTCTGTTGTCTTGCCATGCTGTTGGGACTTGTGTGTTGCTATGATGCTGAAAGCCATGACACTGGTATTTCAGATACCATCAGGGTCACCCATGGTAGACAAGTTTCAGCTGAGCTTCCAGACTAAGACAGACCAGGGAAAAGGACTCGGCAGCATACTCCTGAAACAATCAGTCATTGAAAACCTTATAAATATCAGAGCAGCACTGTCAAATATAGTGCCAGAAAATGGGCCCCCCAAGCTGGAAGACATTCACAAAATGACTGGGGAAGCATTGCCTCCTCAAAATAGAGCAGATCTTAATGATGGAAATGGAGTAAAACCCTTGGGACTTCCTTTTGCTGATGTGGCACACTCAGAAAAAGAAGAAACACAGTGTCTGCAACATTGGGTTCAAACATAAAAAGATCATGTGCATGGCACGGTGTTGGAGGGTGTTTCATTCAGTTGTACATAGGGCCCCTATAAGTTGAATCTAATTTGATAGCACCTGACAACAACTTAAGATATAATTGATGCAATATAAATGGCATATGTTTACACTATAAATTTGATTAGTTTTGACATGTATACTGCCATCAAACCATCTCTATCATCATAATAATAAACATATCCATCACCCCGAAATGTTGCTTCTCATCCCAAATATAGTAGCTTCTCACTATCCTCCATCTATAGGCAATCATTCATCTGCTTGCTTTCTCTATATATAGATTAGTTTTCATTTTCTAGAATTTTTATTTAAATGGAATCATACAATATATACTTGCATTGTTGATGTGCATCTTTCGCTTAACATAATTACAAACAAGAAATTAACATTAGTAGAATATTATTAGCTAAACTATAGATCAGCATTGCATTCCTTCTGATTCTTTTAGAGAAGTTGCTTATATATGAGTCTCGGGACATAAAGAGAAGGTAAGAAATTATGCATGCTTTCATACTGTCCTGCTTGTCTGATGGTTTCCCATTCTCTAATGCCAACTCAGAGCAGCCTTCAGATACTCATTCCATCATGCTGAGAATTCATAGAATTTTAAGTTATGATCCCTTTATTCTGAGCAATCACAAAGTACATCTATATTAACAGTATCATAGAAAAACAGAACATGGTAAGTGAGCACTCAGGATGATTTGTCACTTTTGATGTATTCTTATACAATCAGAAAATCTACAATGATTTGAAAAAGCCCAGTTGATTCTGCAAATTGAACTAAAGTTTAAGTAGAAATAATTTTTAAATGGGAAACATCAGATGGGCTACTTGATCATTATTAAATGGCATGTTTCCCACATTCTTGGGCCCAGTAATGGCAGAAAAGGCCAGACAACTCTAGTAAGCTCTTGGTTTTTATTAAATCCTGGTTTTTTTTTGGCTGCCAGCAAGCTCAGAACTGAGTTTGATGCTTCATAGAATGCTTTGGCAGTTTCAGGATGACTCCAGCTTCTGATTGGATACTAACAAGTTTTACACTGTGATCTTATCTGCCTCTCAAGTGACTCAAGACAAACTTGCTACCCTCTCATTATAAATGAAATACTACTTAAATTTTCACCAGCAAGTAGTCAGTGGAATCCATAGGGTCATGTTCAGAAACCAGCCAGGCATATTTTATAGGCTGCAAATGTGAGACAGGCAGGAAGCTGGCAAGGATGAGGCTGGCTTGAGCAGAGCCATTTTGGGACATAAAAGAAAAGGATTAAGTGTCAATATGAATTTAGCCTCATAATAAACACAATATGCCTTCTGTTTCTGTTCTTTCCCTTCCCTTCTCTTCTCTTCTCCCCTCTCCTCTCCTCCCCTCCCTTCTCCTCTCCTCTCTTACTACTGGAGGGTTAAACCCAAGGCTCCATACATGGTAGGCAAGTGCTGTACCACTGAACTGTATCCTCAGCCCCTTTTTAAATTTTATCTTGAGGCAATGTCTAACTAGATTGCACAGGCTGCCTCTGGCCTCGCACCTGTAATCCTCCTGCCTCAGCCTCCTGATTCGGTGGGATTACAGGTATGCACCATGGTGCCCAGCTTCTATTTCTTTCTGTCTCACCTTTTGCCCCCGTCATTTTGTTAGCATCTCAGATTACTCTTTGATTAAACTACTTCATTGGCTCCCCTAAGACTCTGGATGAAATATAAGCTAGGTCCTTAGCATACAACAGACCTCATGGTCTGGTCTGTATAGCTCTAACTTCACATCTCCCTGCTATGTCACTTTCTCCAGTGCTTTCTCTGCTTGGAACACTCTATTTTGAGAAAATATCACCTATCCTTTTAAGACACACTAAGCCAATACCTCCTGTAGGAAGTCTTCCCAGGTCTGCTTAGCTAGGTTTGATACTTCTCTTTTGTGTTTTGTGGTCCCCTGACACCCACTACATGCTTCTACATTGCGCACATCACTCATGGCTCTATCTGCTCACTTGCTTCTGACAGTCTCACCATTTCCTTGTCCTGCTATCTTGTTCAATGACTGAACAACCAAGAGAATAAATGACTAGAAAGAGATTCTCAAACCTGGAGGGTCATCAAGCTATGAGATGGCAAGTCTCCAATCAGCTGGCATCTGAGATAGCTATACTTTGGGAATTGAACTTCACCTCTCCTTTTTGTTGGGAGAGAAACTGGAAAAAACATGGAGCAGATGGAATTTGCTCATTGCTTTTCACCTACTCTTCCTCCTCCAATGTGATGGCCCCTGCCCTGGCCTCTTAGCCTGTAACCCTCTATCTCTACAGAAAAGCCATGCCAAGGTATGAGTGAGAGCACATTACTACTTTCAGAGTCTCTACACTGTTAAAGAATTTCATGGAAATAAATAAACACTATTTAACCGTAAGGAAAACAAATATTTAGTGGAATTTCAGCTACAGCACCCAAAAAGAGAAAGTGTTTGGGGGTTGAGGCCTTCTCAGCTTCTCTTAGTTCATTTCAAATTAAGCAACCCTATTCTCTTTCATGTAAAACACTGCAGTTGGCCTGGGGAATTAAGTAGGAGCTCAACTAATTTGAGTTTGCTTCTCTTAAAACCTTGGTTCTCAATATTTAGCCATGTCTGGAGACATTTTTGGTTGTCAGAACTGAGAGATGCTATGGTACCACTGGTCAGTGATGTTTAACATCCTACAATGCACAGAGTAACTACTCCTCCCCCCAAAAAAGTACTCTTCAGTCCCAAATGTCAATAGTGCTTACTTTGAAAGCCCCTGGTTTAATGTAAATGAAGTTCAATATTACAGATTTGGAACAAGCTAATTTTAAATGAGAATAATTTTTTCTACTATATACTATGAAAGGGCTGGTGTTTAGTTCCGTTGGTAGAGGGCTAGTCCACATTCTCTGAGGACCTGAGTTCCATCCTCAGCCACACAAAAATGGGAGAAGCATGTGGCAATCAACAACTGAAGCAATCCTGAAACAATCATCCATTGAAAATCCTATGAGGGTCGCTATGATTTGGACCCAACTCAATGGCACCTAACAATAGCAAACACTATGAAAAATTTCAAATATGTGTACTAGATTCTTCATTTTGAGAACAGTTACATAGGATTCAGGGCATGTTAATAGCAATTCCAACCACACTGCACATTTATTTTATCTTTTATGTTTCTTTTGAGTAGAGGTCATTTGCCTAAAGGCTACAATGCATTCAATGGTGGAAATCTTATTAAGTCATAGTTTCTCTCTAGATAGTCTTTAATACCATGATTAGTAATTGTTTGCTCCCCTTCTAGTAGAAAATATGTTTTCCATTTTTGTTGAAGTGTTTTAATAAGGTGGAAGACATTCAGTAGTAAAGGCTCAAAATGTTCAAATAAAACATTGTGTTTCACATTTAAAGGAATACGTGTTTTCAATAGTCAAGGGAGAAAACCAGTCACAGCATCTGCCATCTATGGTAATGTGGGAAGTGTGGACCATCCAGAGAGAAGTGCCCTGGATTAGGAATCAGAAGCCTATTTCTTAATCTAGTGGGCCTAAAAATGTGGTCCCTGGAACAATAGGGCTATTACCTAGGGAAATGTGAGTCTTTGGGCCCCACTTATCCCTGCTGATTCCCAAATTCTGTGGCCAGAGCCCAGCGAATAAGCCATCTGGGGACTCTGATGCATACCAAAGTGTGGGAACCGGAGATCAAAATTCTTCAATTCTACTTATCACTTGCGCAAGTCAGTTACCGGCTGTGGCCCTTGGTTTCTTTTTATATATGCCTCCTAGGATGAAAGTAGAAGGAAAATTGGATATAAAAGTCCTTGTAAACTGAAAAGCACAATGCAATATTCTTAATCCATGACAAATCAGAATCAATGTTTTGAGAACGAAAGAGCTGAACCTCACTTTTAAATCTGTATTTAATTTTTTTTGTGTCCTTTATTCCCTAAACAATGATGTCTACCCTAGGACAAGTGGTTCAGCCCATTTATCAATCAGGATTCATGGAAATGACTCAGTGTTTGCCAAAGTAAGCAAGAAAACTTGCAAGCATTGCAAAATGGCACCCCCAAACACTTTAATGAGTGTTTGCATCCTGGCATAATTGCATCTCAACGTACTTGTTCTCTGTTGATAACAAATTGTAAACTGAACTTCAGTTTCACCGATAAAGTCCAAGAACTAAAGTACTTTGTAGAAATGGCATTTGGTTCAAGTTAGTCGCTTTCTATATCACAGAAAGGAAAGAAGGAAAGAAGGTAGGAAGGAAGGAAGGAGGGAAGAAGAAAAGAAAGAAAATAAAAGAAAGAGAAAAAGAAAGAGAAAGAAAGAAAGAAAGAAAGAAAGAAAGAAAGAAAGAAAGGAAAAGAAAACAAAAGAAGAGGAAGGAAGGAACAGGACTTAAATATTTATATTATCTCTAATAATTTCTGAATCAATCTCTCATGTTCTGATTTCTTCCTCCATTGCTAAGCTGCAATGAGAGCAAATTCTCTCAGAATAGAACAAATTGTGGAACGGCAGCTGGAATCGTGAACCACCATTACATTATTTTTGGTTACGACATAAAATAATCTGGGTATCTTTTTGTTTCCTAGTTGAAGTTTCAAGAGAAAATTATGAGAGACTATGCTTCCCTGGCCCCAATTATGGGCTAGGGTTTAGCTCAGTTGCAGAATGTTGGTCTGCATTCCCTGAGGACTCAGGTTCAATCCTCAGCATCGCAAAACTGGGAAAATGATGTGGCAATCCACTCCCAAAGCAATCCCAAAATGATCAGCCATTGAAAACCCTATGAAGGTCTCTGGGAGTTGGACCTAACTCAACAGCACCTGAAAACAACAATTTCCAAGTACACCTTGACAAGTCTCTATCTAGTGAAAGTCAGGAGTTCCAAACACTTCGACTTCCTGTTGCATAATATGAAAAAGCTGTTTCAGAAAATTGTGTGGGTACAAAAGTAAAAACATTGTAAATGAAACTTCTATTAAGAGCATGTGGAAGAGTTAGCCAATTATTCATAGCTGGTTCTAATCTCAACCTATCTGTAAAAGTATAACCTCATTCTCAACCTACCATAATTCTTTTGAAGATTTAATAAAAGATATTGCAGGATATGTGAAGAATTTAAAGCAATGGTTGACATACAGTAGGTACTCATTAAAAACATGTATATCAATCTCCAACTATTGGATGTTGGACAAAAGACCCAGCCTTGCTTTTGTGAACAAAATGAATTTCTCTTAATTCTACCCACAGTGTTTGGATTTTCTTGGTACGTGTGACAGGATTCACTTACATACTTCATGGAAATCATAAACAAAGAGACAGATTTTACAAAAACTATAGTTTTTTGGCCTAGGGTGCCTAGGGAGCCACATCAAGAATTCAGTCATAAGGTGCTCTGGAGTTGGTGTTTGGTTTATGAAAGAACATTTGTGGAACAATCGATCACTATGTGGGCATATCCTTGCAGTCACTGATAAGGACAGTCAAGCGGAGCAAATTTTGACTGCCAAAATGGGGTGCTGATAAAGGTGTCCTTCACCTTCCAACTACATTTAAATTTGGAGAGATAAGGTACTTGCACTTTTCAGTGTTTCATAGCATTCCTAGATAAGTCTAGATGTTCACTGACATTGCAATGTGCCCTCTCCTACATTGGCCTCCCAAACTCCAATACCAGCAAGGATATAATAAAAATAGTGTTGATGCATTGTGTATTTGTCCTTTGCCAACAAAGTACTCCCACTAACTCAACTATTGAGTATTTACTCTGTGGGAGCACTGGGCAATGTATGGAGGTTCAACAATGCAAATGACAACACTAATCCCTGCATTCGCTGAGTTACCCATTAGGTTCTTACATAGCAGCCCACTCCCAAAACAATGTGGAAAACAATAAACCATCAAAAACCCCATAAGAGTTGCTCTGAGTTGTACCAGACTTGACAACACCTAACAAAAACAACAAAGTCTTCACAGTAGGGAAGATATGTTTATTTTCATTTCACACTTGAGAATAATGAGGCTCCAAAAGGTGAAGTGACTTACTTAAGATTACACTGCCAGTGAATGTCAGAGACTGGATTCAAAGCCAAGGTTGCCTAACTCTAGTCCTATCTTATATTCACAATGCCATGCTCTCTCCATCTATACTTAGAGTTTAATCCTTTGTGTTGTGAGAACCATAAACTCTAAATACTTGTTCAATGGACCAGTGATAGATTGAGAATAACTCTTCACACCTAATTTTTCTTAAAACTTTGTCTCATGAGTTAAACAATGACTTCAATCATTTACTATATGTGGGGCATGGTGAATTTTCTGCTTAGATCTCCTTGTTTCAGCCTGACAGCAATCCAATGCAGCAGGTGTTCTTCCCTTCTTTTTTTTTTTTTTTTTTTTTTGCATCTGCAGGTGAGGAGACTGAGACTCCAGAGTTAAGTAAATGGAAAAGCTGGAATTCAAAGCTACTTCTCCAACTTCATGTGCTGTTTTCCTGTCTTTCCTGAGTTGTTTGGAGAGTGGGGGATGAGTAATGTGATTGTGGGGTTATTGTTATTGTTGTTAGGTGCTGTCGAATCAGTGTACCACTCATAGTGACCCTACATACAGAATGCGAAACACTATTGTCAGAGCTTCTCGGCTATTCATAGAGTTTTCAATGGCTGATTTTTGGGAGTGGGTTGCTGGGTCCTTCTCCTAAGCCTACAGCACCTGATATTCCCTGATGGTCTCCTATCCAAGTACTAATCAGGCCCAACCAACTTAGCTTCCAAGATCTGATGGGATTGGACATCACAGTGGCTGCAGGCCATATCAGACAAGTAGGTGGACCCTCTGTCAGTACAGTAATTTCTCTCCTTTTAGAAAATGAACACTTCTGGTCAATGTTGAGATTAGATAATTTATGTTGACCTAAGGGTCATTTGATCTTTAGAATAGGCTTACATGCATATAGTTGATAATGACTGTTTTATATTTTAAGACAGAAGATTACTAATGGTACTCAGGCTATCAAGTTAGTGGTGGGATCTGAGGATGGGCTGCTAGGGCTAGTTCCCTTTACATTCTCACCTTTCAATAGACAGTTGCATTCACTCATCCATCCACCCATTCCTTAATTCATTCTTAAAAACATTTATTAAGTGTTTCTTTTTGTGTCTAGGGAATAAGTCAAGGTGCTGCTCTCTAGATTCTCACAGTCATGTGGTATAAGAGCCCTCTGCCCCACCAATATATAATCATTATAGTGGCATGCTTAGTGTTAACAGTTCCCTCCAGGGTTGAACACCCTCAAAGCTCTGAGTCTAAGAAAACACTGCCTTGTTATCACCATACATTTGTACTGCCAAAGGACAGATTTACAGACACCAAAGTATTGAATACTTCACTTTCTTCTGTGATTTCAAAGCCACAAAACATTGTAAAAATTTAATCCTCATAGTAACAATGAGAAATAGGTGTTCCCAACTTCATTTGATAGATAAGGAAGATGAACCTAAGTTTTCCAAGATCACAAGACTAATCAACTGGGGAGTAAAGATTTAAAACTAGTCTAGAACAGTGGCTGTTATGGTTAATTTTGATTGCCAACTTGATTAGATTAAGAAACACCTTGTAGATTAGTAAAACGCTCCGATAGATGGGTTTGTGATAGTGGCTCCAGAGATAATTAGATCATAAGGGCTCTGACCCAATGAATAGATTAATCCCTTGTTGTATTCATAATATGATGGCATTATTGGGAGGTGGTAAAGAATAGGAGGTGGGGCCTAGTTGGAAGAAGTAGGTCACTGGGGGTGTGTCCTTGGGGCTATATCTTGTCTTGGCTGCTTCCTGTATATCCTTGTTTTCTGTTTCTTGTCCACTATGAAGTGCATAATGTCCTCTACTCCACGCTCCCACCACCATGATGCCTTGCCCAAGTACATAGGGTTAAGTGACTATGGGCTGAACCCTCAGAAATCATGAACCAAAATAAATGTTTCCTCCCTTAAGCTGTCTATATCTGCTATTTTGCTCACAGCAACAGAAACCTAAGAGGCCATGATGGTGATAGTATGGTGATAACTGGTCTACAAGTGATAAGGAGCCATGACCTTCCAGATTTAGATAACTTTCCAGAGAATGGGATCATTGTCCAACATCTGTCTCCTCAGCCCCAGTCAGCTGTATGCTCCCTGAGGGGAGAGGCTATACCTGACTTTTTTTTTTGTTTAAAAATTGTATTCTGCACCTAGCTCAACATCTGGAATACAGAAGATTTTGAATAAGTATTAATTGAAAGGATAAATAAATTGGACTAGAAGGAATGGCACCAGTTGCCTTTCACCCTCAAGCTAGCACCACATTTCATCATATGAAGAGATAGGCAATCGATTTTGCCAACTTAATCCAAACTTGGCCTTTGGCCCTGTTGCTGGTTGATGATCTACCATATGGTGGCACAACCCTGGGTTTTTTCTGCTTCTAGGAAAACTAGCCATCACATAGAATTATCAACTGAGGAGATACACAGCTCTAGAGGTCTGGGAAAAGGGGATGGAAGGGAAATTTAGGCAAATTCAAAAGCCATGGGAAGGCTGTTTAGTGTGTTTCCAGGATGTTGTTATTGTTGTTAGGTGATGTCAAGTTGTATCTGACTCATAGCAACTCTCATAGGGTTTTCAATGGCTGATTGTTTCAGGATTGCCTAGGGAGTGGATTGCCATGTCCTTCTCCCAGTTTCCAGGATACACATAGTTAATTTATAAAATCATTTCTATGGAGCACTTTCTATATGCTGGGCACTATATCCATCTGAATAGGACAAGGTCCTCAAGGGAAAGTTGAGTTCAAGGCAAATGAGCAGCATGTTCCTAGGGCAGTGTGATGGGTGCAATAACAGAGGTCCATATGAGCACAATAGGAGCACCAAGGAAGGGTGACTCATTCTGCCTGTGAGCATGGGGTTTGAACGGGGTTTGAAGAGTGCACTTGCAGAATGAGTAAGTAGAAAGGACCTACTCATAGGTAATGAGTTTGTGTTTGCCAGAGGGATGTGATGAACAGTGGTCACAGTAGAGAAAGTGGTCAACAGCCTTCCAGAAGTAAGAATATTTGAATCACCGTAGAGGTGAGACAGGAGAAGGAGACACCAGTGCCTTCATATGCAAGTTGTTTGACTTAAAGGACATAATTTCATTTCCCCATATTTCACTTTTCTCATCAATAAAATAGGAATAATAAAAATACCAATCTCAGGACGCATTTTGAAAAATAAATAAATGACTGTTCTTCCTATGTTACTATCATAATGATTATTATTGCTACAAAATCTACTATTTCTATTATGTTGTTGCTGTTGTTAGGTGCCGTCAAGTCAGTATCCGACTCATAGCGACCCTCTGTACAACAGGGGAAACACTATTGTCAGTGCTTCTCTGCTGTTCATAGGGTTTTCAATGGCAGATTGATTTTTGGGAGGGGGTTGCCAGGTTCTTCTCCCAAGCCTACAGTATCTGTTGTTCCCTGGCGGTCTCCCATCCAGGTACTAACCAGGCCTGACCCTGCTTAGCTTCCAAGATCTGATGGGATCAGATGCCACAGGGCTACGGCTGCAGGCATTGCTATTATAGGAATAGTAATTATCCTAATTATTACTGTTTCCCTATCATATTACTAGTACTCTATAAATATTGCTATATTAATCATCATTCTACTATAATATACCAGTATACCACAATAATATAATAATGATTATTAAATTGCTTCTTAGAAGAAGCTTGCATTTGAAGAAGGTAGTAGAAAGTTCATAGATTGACACAATGGATGATGGTTTCTCAGTATAAATATTGTGCATCACAAGCTTCAGCCATGATAAATGCTTCAGAAGTTAATGGATCAAATATTATGTGCTGTAGTCAAAATCAAGAATTTCTGGGGAAACCCAATGTGACCAAAAAATTTAAGTAGGTTAAATCATGTAGACACTTAGACTTAAACCCTACTTTCAAATAATTTCCAAGGTGCCTTATCTCTACAGGGTGGAACTTTGAAACCACTCTTTTATCATATTTACGCAAAGATCAGAACCAATTAATCTTCAAAGAAGTGAAAATAATGTCTTCTTGAACTTAATTATGCAAATAACACCTTAACTCTTACTTCAAAAATGGCCAGAGACATTCTTTGCCAAAAAGGGATGGCAAATTAGTCAGAGAAGGATAGAAGAGTGGACTTAACTGTAGCAAGCAGGCTGAATTGAAGCCCTCTCTTGTGGCTTTGGAATGTGACAGCAATGTTTTGGGAAAGACGATATTCAAAGGAGTGGTATATCATTGGAGTTTCCATAAAACCCAGGAACACTGTGATGCACCACGTTGGAAGAGCCTTATTCTGTACAACTTCTGTCCCATCTGATCAGGGAGAAATAGACCAGGTCATGTACAGGGAAGAGAAAGAGCTTTATCTGTCTTGGAAGGCTGTGCCCAGGCTGACTTTCTACTATGAGTGAGTTGGGTTTTCATCACTGGACAGAGGAAAGACGTGAGCTGCATTTCATGCCAGAAGGATCAATCTGATTTCTGTGTGGAGAAGATATTGCAGAGGCTAACGGTCAAAGCAAGGAGGTTAGTTAAGAGGCTGGTGCCATATTCAAGGTAAAACATGATGGTGGTTCAGATTAGCCTGTTGGCAGTGAAGCCAAGAGAAGTGCTCAAATTCTGAATATATTTCATTGGAAATGATGTTTGCAAGGATTTCTATGGGGATGGATGTAAGTCAGGGGAAGCTAGTGGGTTAAAATTAGTGGATTTTCAGGGACTTTGCCATGGCCTATGTAGGCTTAGCACCCACCATGTACTGGCAGTGAGTCACAACCTGTTCTAGACTGAAGAGGTTACCTAAGGACATGTTCAGCCAGGTGGCAAATGTTTGCAGACAAGTAATAGCAAGAAAGCAGTGCAGAAGATTTCAGTGATGTCCAGATCCTCACACTGCCTGGGTCAGAAAGCAGGCTCCCAGCTTTGACAGGTGGCAAGAATTCAGTTCCCAGGATAATCCTAGGATGAGGAATGACCCTGGATATGGTTGTCCCTCCACTGGATCAGAAGTACTAAATTTAAAAGGTTAAATAAAAAAGAGCTTGTTGAGGAATAATTAGTGCATACACAAAAGAATTAATTTATTGTCTATGTTTAATGCTCTGCAACTGTGTTTCCCATACATTTTCCCATTAATGGCAGCCATTAAACACATGTAGCTACCGAACACTTGAAAAATAACTAGTTTAAATAGAGATATATTGAAAGTGTAAAGTGCATGTGGATTTCCTTGGCTTGGTAAGAACATGAAACATTGCTTAAAAATCTCATGTTGATTATTTGCTAAAATGGCAATATATTGGGTAAATGTTAAATAAAATATCTGATTAATCATATACATGGATAGAAGTATCATAATGAAACTCATTAATGTGTATACTAACTAAAATTATTACTAAAAAAGAAAAATGACTATAATTAATTTCACCTATTTCCTTTTAATTTTTAAAATGCAGCTATGAAAATACTTAAATTACACTTATGGCTCACATTTGTAGCTCACATTACATTTCTATGGGGTGGAACTTCCTTAGAGCATGTAATACACTTTCCCAGGCATTAGAGAATGCAGGGGGCTAGGGTTTAGCTCAATTGGTAGTGTCCTGAGGACCAGGGGGAAGTGGTGATTCACTCCCAAAGCAATCCTGAAACAATCAGCCATTGAAAACCCTATAAGGTCACTATGAATCAGACATGATTGGAGGGCACCTGGCAACAACAACAACAAGAGCGTGCAGTACTTCAGGGTAAGTGACAGTTTATCTCCATTTACTTTGGAAAAGTCTAGCTTTGGAGAATTCTTGCCAAAGGATACTCTGCCAGTGGTTGAAACTTTTATTTTGTCTGCCATAGTAGAAGACTGTGTACCAAGAATGGAAGCAAAGCCAGTGAATCAAATATTCATGATCTCTAGTAATTCAATTAGTCCACATTTTTTCTAACCCAAACACGGGATTTTTTTTCTTTTATGGGCACAGATTTTAGATCAAGGCTATGACTCTTCTCCCAGGTATAACATTGTGGCCACCAATAGCCTACTCCTTCTTTAGATTCTTGTATCTAGAGCACTAAAGTCTGCACAGAAAAGTAGGAGGTTTGGTAGGGACATCAAGTCTTCTCCCAGGAGTGGCATCCTCTTTTAGGCGTGGCTCTGCCCATGATAGAGCTGTCTCTGCCCCTTTAGCTATAGGCTTCTCAGCCATTGTGACCCCAAGATCCTGGATGGTTGTATAAAATTCCTCAAGATTCCAAAAGATATTTTTTCCCCACGATAAGCTGGGTTTGATTTCCTGAGGGCCTTGTCATAGAGTAGGAAAGAGAATAGAGAAACTAAAATCTACTGAGTTCCTATGCTGAGCTGTGAATTATTGATAAGAGGTAGGGTCATAGTGACAGTAGTTGTCTGGATGTAAATGGGAAACTCATCAACATCAACAAGTAGGTTAAAGAACAGATGGGAGCCTTGGCATCACACAGTCTCTGGACACAGGTAGCTTCCAATCACCCTGAGAAGCATTATTATACACGTTGCATAGCCATAAACTGACCTTGCTATCAGAACTCTTACGATCTGTTTTGAGCATTGTAGTATCTGGAAAATCAAAAGGTGAACACTAATAGGCACTCATAGTAATCTTAGACTTAAGTCAAAGGGCCATTATTTATTTAGGGCTACATCCAGCATAGGAATATGCAGTTAGTTCTGTACTGGCCTTTATACCTACACAACCTAATTTATCACCAAGCAGCATTATCTTCAAGCATTTGCAATGTTGACACAGATATAGTTGTAGATAGATATTTGAAATTAATGCCAGAGTAAATGTTGGTAAAGTAAGGTTTTGTCTATGAGCTAAACTTGAAAGACTCAAGGGAAATAATCCTCTCCTCTTCTAAATGAATTTCACAGTAATTTGGACTTAGCTATCCTGTATTCTGGTGGGTTTGTTCTTATTATTTTACATTTGGTTTTATTTGTTTTTCCTTTTCAAAAATACTTTTGAGAAAGCCTATAGACTGAAGTAATTCACCCTAAGTTAGTAATGACATAGACCTGAAAAAGGCAGCTTTTAGACTTCTCAGAGAAAATGTAACTATGACTCCAAAGCTGGTAACTCCAATTTAGAAAATAATCCAAGACTCATGGGAGATCCTAAAAAGACCAAAATGTTGACAATAAAATCACCCATGGTCTCAACCCAGGAAGAGACCTCAATCTAGGATACCTCAATGGAGGTACCTCACCACCACTAAGACTACTGAGCACTCCCTATGAGCTCAGAAGGAGGCACAAACAATTGAAGAGCACCACAGTGCTCCCATGTAAGAGTAGAAAAGGCCAACAACCAGAATGACAGAAAAACCAGAAAAACCAGAAAAAAATGACAGATTTTTTTAAAAAGAAAATGATACAAAAAGTTAAAAACTAAAAAAGGAAGCCATGGCTTTTTGCTTGGTATAATGCTCACAGGTAACAGAGAATGTGGAATTCCTCTTTTACTTGTTTCTATTCTGTACATCAGGATGAATGCTTTTTATGCTGGAAATGTTGTTGTTGTTGTTAGGTGCCTTCGAGTCAGTATCTGACTCATAGCGACCCTCATAGGGTTTTCAATGGCTGACTGTTTGGGGATTGCCTTGGGAGTGGATTGCCAGGCCCTTCTCCCATTTTTGCGGTGCTGGGAATTGAACTCAGGACCTAAGAGACTGCAGCGCAGTGCTCTACGAACTGAGCCAAATCCCAGCCCCATGCTG
Organism: Pedetes capensis; assembly: GCA_007922755.1. Classification (NCBI taxonomy): domain Eukaryota; kingdom Metazoa; phylum Chordata; class Mammalia; order Rodentia; family Pedetidae; genus Pedetes; species Pedetes capensis. Next base: position 30,223 of record VMDO01021118.1, read on the forward strand.
GAAATAGTAGGCCAATTATCATTAGCAGGTAGTTGACGAGAGTCTCCAGGTCAGCTGGCAGTATGTTCACAAAGGATCATTTCCATCTTCCTTAAATCCCTTTAAAATCACCTGCATGATATAGAAATTAAAGTGGGAAGGCCAACAACATCACTGAACACTAGAAAAGAATGTCATTACCGTTCTAAAAACACTGGACTTTTCTGCCAGACATGCTGTGTGAGACCATGTTGGAGGGAGACACTGCCAACTTCAGATTCCTCAGCCTGAGAATAAGAAACACCTTAGGATGTAAGCAGAAGAGATCTTGGTGTGGTTCTCTAACTAAGCCACTGGACTGAAAATGGAGGCCACACAGTCTTGGCTCACTCTTTCCACAGCAATAGGTGGATCCGGAAGCAGCTAGCATGCTGAGCTGCCCTTAGACTTTATGCCTGATGAAGGCAGTGGCAGTAATTGACTGTGGCATGGTAGGAACTGTCACCTGGCTAGGATGGCAGTACTTGGAAGAAGTCTAGGTATTGTTGCTGCCTGGATCAGCCCCAGAAAACTGAATGGAAATAAAAGGAAGATCCCATTAGGACTATCACTATAGACATAGTTTCTTTACTGAAAGCAGAAAATAGGGCCAAGACATCTCATTGCTGGGAAGGCCCACAGGTCTGCAATCATCCATGTCATTTCTAGAAAGAAACTGAAAAATTTAAATGCCATCTTATGACTGTAAAACAACTGAGAAAAAACCCACATGGTAAATAGGGAAGGATAATTCCTTAATATAACAGGGTTTTACTTGAGAAACTTACAATACTCATTCCTAGTGGTGAAATGCTAGATCTAGATATATCAATGTCGAGGACAAGATAAGATACAAGTTATAAGTACTATTATCAATATTTTTTGGAAGTTATAATCAATGTAATGGTTCTGGAATGGGAGGAGAGGCTAAACATTGGGAATGAAGATCAAACTGAGTGTCATTTTAAAATAATGTGATATAAAACTTAATGGAATTAACTGATAATAGGCAAAAAGGCCACAAAATGCCAAATACCCTGTGAACTGACAATTATTTCAAATAAAAAGTTCTTTTAAAATTCCATACCTTATTTCTTTTACTATATAATAGTTGCCTGCAGCCATATCCCTGTGGCATTGATCCCATCAAATCTCAGAAACTAAGCAGGGTTGGGCCTGGTTAGTACTTGGATGGGAGACTGCCTGGGAGCACCAGGTGCTGTAGGCTTGGGAGAAGGACCCAGCAACCCACTTCCAAAAATCAATCAGCCGTTTAAAACCCTATAAATAGCAGAGAAGCACTGACAATAGTATTTCACCTGTTGTACATAGGGTCACTATGAGTCTAATACCAACTCTGTGGCACCTAACAAGAACAACAACAACATAATAGTTAATTTCTGAAATAAGACTCCATTCACAAGAAATACCAATCATGAAATAACTGAAAAATAACTAAATAAAAATAGTATCAAATTGACTGAAGGACATAAGAGGAAACATGAATATATGAAGGGAATGATGAGTGGTAGGTGCTCAGTAATGAAACCCATATAAAAATAAGCAAGAAAAGTAAAACTATAATTTCAAGAACAGGAAATGCAAATAGCCATAAATACAAATGGATTTTCAATCTTACCAATAATCAAAAAAATCCAAATAGCACTGTGATGCCATTTGCTTTACCTGTCAGATCATCAGAGATTTAAAATAGTTTCAATTCCAATGGCTGAAGATGAGGTGGAGAACTAAGGTAAAACTCGACAAAATCTGCAAAGGTCATCAACCTAGAAATTCCTCTGACAGTTTGTTGGAAAACATCACTAAGATTTATGCATAATGATATTCATTTGCAGTTGTATTAGCTGTCATCGCTGTATGAGAAAAACACATGGAAGAATGTCTATTGGCAGCTTACACTTAGAGGATCAGTCTACAGTGGCGGCAAGGTGTGGTGGTGGCAGCTGCAGGGCCTGTGGCAGATGACCTCTCTGCATAACCAGGTAGGAGACAGAGAGAGTGACCTGGGCTATGAGCCAGGATAAAAACCTATAAAGCCCTGTCCCCAAGGAGCCACTTCCACAAAGCTAGTCCAGCCTCCCAAAGTTTCCAAAGCCACCACAGACAGTGCCACCAACTGGGGACTGAAAGTTAAAGCACATGACCTTTGGGGAACATTTTATATTCAATTATGGCAGCAGTCTTTCTTATGCTGGGAAAATGTTTGGAAGTAACTAGGTAAACCAGGGAAATTTAGCCCTCTGACTGGGAGATACCAGGAAATGTGTGAAGATATTTTTTGTTTGTCACAACTGGCCAATAGAGTACTACCAGCATCTAGTAGGGAGAGTCAGAAATGCTGTTTAATAGTTTATATTGCATAGGACAACTCTCTGCTATAAAGACTTATCAGGAACAAAATATTAATAGTGCTGAAGTTAAGAAACCTTGATGTGTATGTATATATGTTTAAATTTGCAATCCTTATAGGAATATTAGTTGCTTAATTTTTCTTTGCTCCTTTACATTCTTCTGGGGATTCAGTGGTTTTGGTAATGACCCTAGAACATTTTGTTGTTGCTGTTAGATGCTGTTGAGTCAGGTCCAACTCATAGTGACCCTATGTACAATGACTGAAACACTACTTGACACTGTGCCATGCCCAACACTATGTCAGTGTTACTCTGCTATTAATAGGGTTTTTAATGGCTGATTGTTTTGGGAGGGGGCTGCTGGGGTCCTCCTCCAAAATCTGGATTAACCAGACCCAAACCTGCTTAGCTTCTGAGATCAGACAGTGTTGGTGATCATTTGGGAGGTCCCTGAGAATGAGCTAGAGGGGGCCTGGGTGGAGATTTTTCTGGCCCAGGTAGAGGCCTGAACCTTATCCAAGTTTTACCCTATTCTTACTCCTCCCACTCATAACCCAGGACCATAGTAATGGGAGTCCTAGAAAGAACTTCAGGGACAGAGGCTTGTCTGGCCTGCTTGGAGGACTGACATCTATCCTCCAGGGCTGGCAACTTTTGTCCCACATCCTGGTATTTCACTCCTCCCCTTCCCATGGAGTGATCCAAGATGGTCCCCAAACAGCCCAACTCTGGTGTGGCCTCCTTCAATCTGATTGGCTCCCCAGAGCCACCCAATTGGTTGGAAAAGGAAGCTTAGTGATTGGCCTGGCCTGTGCCTAACCCCCCTATCAAAATTTTTCTTTTTCAAATCCCTAGTTACATAACTGCCACACTGGCATGAGCTGCTCCCTGATTGGCTATTTCTGGGTCCACACCCCCTTCATAGAAGGTATATAATCCACCACTGAAACTACTAGCTTCCTTTTTGTCCCCTATGTTCTTGATCCTTCCCTGTTCACCTGCTCTCTGAGCCCTTTCAAATCTGACCCCCACACCCTATTCCTGAGACCTCTAACCTCCAACACCACCAGTGAAGACATCTGAGGACTACAAGCAAGACTCCGTGTCAAGCCCAGGGCCTCTGAAGTGGTGAAGTCTCTAAGCAAGACACGAAGGGCTCTCTGCTTTTCTTCCCCCACCTTGGGGAGGAGGAGAGTAGAGAAAGCGAACTGCGAGAGGCAACAGGAAACACACCATGGGACACTTTCATCAAGCATCGTTGTGCTGTACCTTCTTTTGTTCACCTTGGTAGGTGCAGCTTAATAAATTCTGTTCCTATTTGCAAGAAGTCTCCTGAAGTCCTTTGGCACCACTGGCTCTTGCCTATTTCCAAGGGTCCCTGAGTACCCATGTTGAGGCAAGCTCCATTACCCCACCAGGCCTGAGTGAACCCCAACAAGACAGGACTGAACACCAGGGTAGTATGGCTGTAAGACCTAGAACATTTTAGCATCAGAAAAATCATGGTAACCAAAATTAAAGGAAGTTTCCCTTAAGGCATCACATTTTCTTGTCTCTTAATTCTTCACTAACATTTCTCTCCTTTCTTCTGAGTTGGTATAATGTGTAGTTGGGATCACATCACTTAAGCCAATTAAAGTCCATTTGGTGTTTATTCTAGTATAGTTTCCTGTGTGTTTGTCTCAACTGTCCAACTAAATTAGAAGCCCTTTGAAGTCAGAAACCATGAACAATTTGAGGGGAGGGATCTTGCTGCTTAGAGCCTGACATATGCGAAGTTCTGACCTTTTTTGAAAAAATGGAAAAGATGAATGAAAAAGAAGAGAAAAAAGAAGGGAAGGAGGAAGAAAGAAGAAAAGGCTATAAACCTTATAAATCTTTATGCTTTTCCCCTGCCCTTTCCACTCAACATATGACACAGGGTAACACACAGAAACAACAGTGTGGTATGGGGTAGAAGCATTATGGTGCAGCAGAAAGAACATCGGATTTAGGGTTAATGACGTGTGTTCAAATATTTATCCTGAAACTCAAGATTTTAATTCACTTATTTTTTATTTAGCAAACATAGTGCTTCCTATCTGCCAAGCACTCTTTTAAACTTTTTGCATCTTTTTGCCATATACTCTAGCATACATGTAGTCAAGGACTTAGCTCGGTTGGTAGAGCGCTGTGCTGCAGTCTCTGAGGTCCCAGGTTTGATTCCCAGCACTGCAAAAATGGGAGAAGGACGTGGCAATCCACTCGTGAGGCAATCCCAAAACAATCAGCTATTGAAAACCCTATGAGGGTCGCTATGAGTCAGGCATGACTCAATGGCACCTAATAACTAGCATAAATATATGAAGCTTTTAGAGTCCCAATTCTTCATATACAAAATGAGGCTAATAGTATCTTGAGAGATGTTATGAAATTCAAATGTGATACATGTAAAATGCTAGAAATAAGTCATGATATATGGTAGGTGCTTAATAAATTGAATGATTATCATCATCATCATTATCCTCATCATTCTGGTCATCCAATGAAATCTTTTCAGATGTTATGTACTAGCTGGCCTCATAGACTCTAAGACATGAATATATATCTTGAAACTGTTTCTACAAATGAATTACTATCTTGTAAGAGAGTAGCACAGCTTTTTATACACTTTTAAAGGAAGAAATGTCATCTTCCTCTTGGAAAGATCACACTGGCTGACAGACTGTAGAATCTGGTATGTCTTGTACTGGGAGAGTGGGGGAAAAAGTGGCAGCCCCCCAGCCCCATTATCTGAATTCACCCCAAGGACTGGTTGGAGGCCTTCCTACATGCTGGTATCAGTATTCTCAGCAGTCTGTCTCAACTGCTCTGTCTTTGATCCATGATAAGCACATGCAATAGTCCTGGGAGCTGTGCTGGAAGACGCACAGAATGGTGGACCAGAGGGTAGTAGGACAGGGAGGGACACTGCTGAAGCAAGGCCCAGGGGAGTGCTGGGGACTGCAAGGCAAGAGACCAGGAACAGGAATGGGAGGAATGACAACTGATTTTCAGACTTTGCACATGATTCTGGCATACCATGCTACATGAAATGAGGTGGCATCAGGGTGTGTTGAACTTGGATCTCACCCAAAGTTGAGTAAGGTTGTTGAAAAATGGGAAGATCAGATGGGAGAAACCCAAGTGGAGAAGTTGGGGTTTCTTTGGACTTACTTCATTGGTTCATTCTAATCTTCTCCACCAGTTTTCACAATTAATACATCAATCAAAGTATTTCTTTAGCAGTTATTACCATTCACCCTTAGTGTGAAAGGACCTGTGATTATTTTTCTGCCTTTGGAAAACCTCAAAAGTTGAAGTATACCCTCCCCCAGTGCTCTCTCTCTCTCCCTCCCTCTCTCTCTCTCTCTCTCTCTCTCTCTCTCTATATATATATATATATATATATATATATATATATATATATATATATAT
>VMDO01021119.1:0-36059 GCA_007922755.1 Pedetes capensis
CAGACAAAATTGTCTTAGCCAACATTTATTTAGTACCTATAATGTTCATGATATTATGCCAGCCATTGAGGGGGATATAAAAAATGCCCAAGGCCTGATCCCTACCTTAAATAGCCTAAAAGAGGGAAGAAAAGACAATTAAAATATGTGTGTTACTATTGAGCCTTGTTATGTTGAAGCTACTGTCTTAGCAGTATCTGTACATTATAGGTTGTGTATCCCTTATTGGAAATACTTGGAACCAGAAGTAATTCAAATTTCTAAGTTTTTAAAAAATATTTTAGAATGTTTTCATAGACTTTACTAGTTAAGCATCCCTAATCTAAAAATCCAAAATACTCAAAACACATTCCAAGTGTAACAAGTGATAATAAGATGTCACAGAGACTTTACGGCATGTCTCAGTGGAAGAATTAACACTACAGACTACTACAGTATTAATCCCTGTGCCTTAGTGTCTACTTTCTGAGACCCCTACTTGTGACTGGGGTACAAAGGAATCTTCCAGCATTGCCACATGATAAGGATGCAATGTAGAAAGAGATAAAAATCAAGCAAAAATATAAATTGTATAGGAAGCATATATCTGCTATATTGATATAATGTTTCTGTACTTTAAGAAGGGGAGTTATGCCCACAAACAGTTTTATTCAGTATCTAACCCATGAAAAAGGTGCTGAAGGGTCCTGCTGACATCATCCTATATACCACATGTCACAGGAGAAGGCTACTGTACTTTATCTTTCCAAAGCCATACAAGACTCAACACTCAAGCACCAGGGCCAAAGCCTGATCCTTGTTTTCACTGATAAGGCTTCAAGAAACCATAGAATTACAGAGTGTTGGAAACAGAATGGAATTTGAAGCTAGTTCTTTATTCTCAGTGAGAGAGTCTGATTCATACAACTGAGGCTTCAAATGCCCCAACATCATTTTCCTGCCTTCCTTTGAGACAATGTCATGGGACTTAAGAAGTTAGCTTTTCCCAGAAGGGTTTCTTCCCTCATAAAAAGGCTCATGAGGAAGTAATCCTTCCTTCTCTCCTGTGATCTTTTTGATGTCACATTGTCTCTTCTTGATGCCTACAACTGTGATGACCATCTGTAACCGTATGTAGAGACAGCACCAACATGCTAACATAGCAGCAGAGTAAGACAAAAGAGCTCATATCCTTTGCTATATTGTTCAACCATTGAATGGATTCTTGAAATAACTCTGAGTCCAGAATTTTTATTTATATGTACCACATTCCTTATTTTTAAAGTCATTTTTAACTTGGCTATTCTAATTTGCAGCCAAAAGCACCCTGATTAGGAATCATCTAATCTAATATCTTTGCTTCACAAAGAAACTGAGATTCATTACACCCTGTCCCTTACAGAAAGAAGGAAGGAAAGAAAGAAAGAAAGAAAGAAAGAAAGAAAGAATAGAAAGAAAGAAAGAGCAGACCTGATATTCAGCATGAGGAAGTAACTTGCTCAATATCATAGTTATTAGGTGATAGAGCTACAACTCAAATGCTGATGCCCCAATTCTTGGACTAAGGCATTTCCCACCAACCTTTAGTGAGCATACTAGCTGTCATCAAAAGACCAAAGAGAGGCCTGGTGGGATCTTCAGGGAAACCATTCAGGCAACAAGGGAAACAAGGGCTCCTGCTAGCAAGTACAAACCAACAGAACAGGCTCTTGGCCAACTGTGATTCTTTTGTCTTCTTCTTGACCTCTTAGCCCACCCTTGTGTCCCCAGAAAGCCAATTAAAAATAAGCATTGACCATGTCACTGTCCTAGATACACAAAAATAACATTACTGTACATGACCAAAAGTGAACCAGATTCTCTGAATTTTTTTCCAACTTCCAAAAATAGTTAGGAGTCACTGCCAAAGAGAGCGGGGCTTGAATTCCCATGGAAAAAAAAAAATCAGTCCATAGCATTTGCTCCAGTGTATAAATAATTAAATACACACTGAAGAATGGAATTCTCAGTGCTCTCTCACCCCATTAGCCTGTTTTCTGAAGAAACTTTTCAATAATGTGCTAACCATGATATAGTGAAGAATGCACTAGACTTGGAGTCAGGAACACCAGATTCTAGCCTATGTGAAACATTTGCCATTCTTTTTAGTCACCCAGGATCTGCCTTTTTTTTTTTAACAAATTTGAGGAATCTCTCATCTTAAGACACACAATCCCTTGTTGTAAGGGTTTTGTGTATCTCATATCTCATTGTATAAGCTTTAAAGGCTAGACACTTATTTTTTTCCAGCCTCTCTTGCAGCTACAGTTTGAGCACTTGACCTAAGTTCTACTGTGATGGATAGTTGTTATATGTCAACTTGACTGGGCCACAGTGTACCCCAAAACTTGGTTAAAAGCTATTCTGAGTATGTCTGTGAGGGCATTTCTGGACGAGATTAACATTTGAATCAGTAGACCAAGTAAAGCAGATTGCCTTCCTCAATGTGGCAAGTTCTCATCTCATCCATTGAAGATTTGAATAGCACCAAGAGATGGGGTAAGAGAGGTTTCACTCTCTTTGCCTGTCTTTGGGCTGACACATCAGTCTTCTGTCTTCCAACTCAAGCTGGGATGTACACCATTAGCTCTCTTGGGACTCAGGCCTCCAGAAATACATCTTCAGCTCTCCTAAGTCTCCAACTTGCCAACTGAAGATCTTGAGACTTCTCAACCTTCATAACCATGTGAGCTAATTCCAGACAGATGGATGGATGGATGGATGGATGGATGGATGGATGGATGGATATCCATATCCTATTTGCTCTGTTTTTCTGGAGAATCCTAATATATCTGCCAATCAGAAAGACTACCTTCACATTTTGAACAGGAAGCCAGTGTGGCAAAGAAGGATTCAGAAAGAAGCCAGTGTGGCAAAGAGAGAGGGGAAAGAAAGTGGAGTACAGACTCCCCAGTAGAGACTTGACCTGGAATTACAGGAAACAACCCTGAAGCTTTAGAAAAAAGACAAAGAGTATATGACTTTTGTTTTTTCTCTTGATATTGAGGCATTGGACATTACTGATTCACAAGTCAATTTTTGACTCTTATCCAGACAGGAAGCTCCATGAGGAGAAAAACCTCCACTGGTCTATTCATCATGATGTCACCAGCACCTACCTCAGTGCTTAGAACCCAAAAATATCTGTTGGATGAATGGAATCTGCTTTGCCTAGGGACACATCAGTCATTTCTTGAAAACAAGATTGTTTTGTTTTGAGATTTTGTTTTTTTTTTAATGCTGACCAACCCAAACCTTGCTCAGTGTGGGAACTCCAAGAAAACCTCAGGTTTACAGAAGCATCATAATAACCAAAGAGTTGGGTTGGGGCTTAACTTCAGGTTTGACTTTGATTGAAAGAAGTGAAAACACTGAATACATGTCTAATGATGAAGAATCAAGTGATCGATGTGCTGGCTGGGAAAGTGAAATCCTCCAACCCCATCCATTCTCATACTTGTGCCACAATGAGCTGGGATAAAAGGTGAGCAACCAGACACTGTCAACAGTGGCTCAACTCTCATTCTACTCGTTTCTGACATTTTGCTGTTGCCATTAAAGGATAACAGGAAGAGCAAAGGACCAAGCAGTTTCAGTCTTTACAAGTTATCTTATAACTGTATCTTTGAGTCCTTCTTTGCTTGGTATGTTTACTAGGTTACATGGCACCTTTAATTCAAAAGGTTGCAAAAGCCTGGAACTTAGGTTTGTAGAAAATTGAAAAAGCAGCTCATTTTGCCAGACTTGTACTTCTTCAAGCCAGCAAGTGAGAGTAGCAGTAAAAAAAGGCAGGGCATGATAGTCCTTTATTGGCACAGAAGAGTCTCTTGGGTGATTCTGAGTGTCCTAACAGGCTTTAGTGCGTGACAGAAACAAGAGCTGACACCTATGAGTAATCATTATGGACCAGTGACTGTCCAAGCACTTTACTTGTATTAACAGAGATAATCCTCACAATTCACTGTGAGGTGTGTCACCACCAACCCCATTTTATAGATGAAGCAAAGCAGACCTGGGGAAGTGAGTTACTTCCCCAAATTCACACAGCTAAAGGAGGAATCCAGAGTCTGTGCTCCTAACTACTTCCAAATGTGAATGCCAACTGAAGAACTTGGTGCTTCCTGGCATAGACTAACTACATGGTCCTTCCTGCCAAGCTAGTGACCAGCTGTAAAAATCAGTGGGTGAAAAAGGAGCTAAGGAAGAGATAGCAAGTTTAAGGCCTTAAAAAAAACCTGCAAAATTGCTTTTATTGTTATTTAGTTTTTACTATAAAAATAACATACTCATTGGAGTAAATGTAGAAAACACTAAAAAAAATGTATGAGAAAGTAAAAATCTTGCCTAAGTTTGAGTCTTTTACCTCTATCCATAGGTCTCATTTATTCATTTACTCATCTTTTCTACCAATTATTTGGGAAACATTTGCCAAGTGTTTTGCATGGCACCCATGGAACAAGTAAGGTTGTGCAGTTAATTTTTGTTAGTTTATAAGAGGAAATGAAACATACATAAGAAATGTCTTGCCGGGCATGGTGGCACATGCCTGGAACCCCAGCGGCTCAGGAGGTGGAGGCAGGAGGATCGCAAGTTCAAGACCAGAGGCAGTCTGCGTGACTTAGCAAGACTGGTCTCAAAAAGTAAAAAAATGGCTGAGGGTGCAATTCAGTGGTCCAGCACTTGCAGAGCATGCAGGCATGAGGCCCTGGGTGAAGAAAGAAAGAAAGAAAGAAAGAAAGAAAGAAAGAAAGAAAGAAAGAAAGAAAGAAAGAGAGAGAGAGAGAGAAAGAAAGGGGGGAGAAGGGAAGGAAAGAAGGAAAGAAAGAAAGTAAGTAAGAAAGAAAGAAAAGAGGGAGGGAGGGAAGGAAGGAAGGAAAGGAAGAAAGAAAAAAGAAGGAAAGAAAGAGAAAGAAAGAGAGAGAGAAAGGTCTTATCTACAATTTAAGGCAAACTATGGTAAAAAGTGATACATATGGAACACAGGGTGGGTTTAGGGCAACAAAACTATTCTGTATGATGCTGTAATGATAAATGCATGTCCTTGTATATACCCATATAATTGACAGCACCAAGAGTGAACCTCAGTGTAAGCTGTGGACTTTGGATGCTATGTGACAAAGTGCATTTGTTGATTATAACAAATGTACAACTGAAGTGCAGGATGGGGATGGTGGAGTTGGCTGTGCATTTTCCAAGGGGAAATAGGGTATGTGGAACTCTCTATACTCTCTGCTCAATTTTAGTATGAACCTAAAACTGCTCTAACAAAAAGTTACGTCTACTTAAAACTCAAAGAGATGAGGGGGTTTTGTTAGTCTTTTATTTATACATTAGTGGAGTACAGGGTAGTAAGTCATTTGATATATCCATTATGCAACTATTAAATCAGTTTTGCTTCCACTTCCATCTCCTGAAACATTTTACAGAACAGAATAAATGGAAAAAAGAATTTTAATGAACATGCAATGATAGTCATATGCAATCATGGGTTGTACCCTGATTGTTTTTCTTTTTTCTACTTTTTTACTTTATATTTTTAGAGTTGTCTCCTATATTTTGCATTTTTCTCTCCTCGTTTACCCCTTTATGTTGTTCCCTCCCCCATGCTCTACTCCCTCCCATTAGTCCCCTCCCCATTCATATCAAGTCCACTTGTATTTTCCTTTCTTAGATAAGTACAGTTGTACGTTTATATGTGTATGTGTAATTTTTTTTTCCTTTAAGGTACATTTAGCTCTCACATATGAGTGAGAAAATGAGATATTTCTCTATTTGAGTCTGGGTTATTTCACTTAAAATGATACTCTCCATTTCTATCCATTTTGCTGCAAATGACATAATTTCGTTCTTCTTTAATACTGAGTTTTTTTAAAAAAAAACTGACAGAAGTTAAATCAAGTAATGAATTGTCAGTGTACATTGGAGGCTACATATGGCTGTAAGAAATGCTACATGAATTAACTCCTTCATTTCTCCTTGCAACTGAATGAGATGAGACTATCTTTAAATCCCTCTAGTATAGATGAGAGAGCCAAGAAACAGAGAAGCTAAGGAACTTACCAAAAGTCACCAGCTAGTCAATGGTAATGCTTGAATTTAATCTAAGTGGAGAGGTCCACACTTCTAATCATTCTATACCCTGTCTCTGTGGAAGTTCAGGGCTCACTTCTGGTGAAGGGAAAGGTCAGTGGAAAGTGGGAATCTTAAGAGCTACATGAAAAGGACAGAGGAGCATTTGAGGCAAATGAAGAATGAGAGTAGTCCTTCTTTTTCCTATCCCTGAAATAACACAGAACCTTGTAATACCTTGTGTTAGAGTTTCTATGGGGACAGAATGCTCTATTTCTGGTTAATACCATTCCAAGAAAGAATAGTAATGGCTGGTATGTGCTCAGTGCTGCTAAGCACCATAGATACTTATATCTCTAAGGTGGAGTTGGAGACGTCTGTCTCCAGTAGTTCACCTTGTCCTGTACCTCCTCCTCCCTTCTCCTCACAGCCCTATCTCAAATCACTTCCTAGCAGTGGTGTCTCCCAGCCCTTCTGCCCCACAGGGCTGCCTCAGAATTCTCCACACCCTCCCTCCTGACACCTCTGCCCAGGTTGTGGTTTGGCCCTGGAGGGGCCAGTTGGGCAGGGACAGCCTGAGCTGAACTTTAGGGAATAGGAAAGTTCAGTGTTTGCCTGAGGCATGACATGTCATTCAGCAGTCAGTAACTCTTGTTAGTGTTCCTTCCCGGCAGTGACCTTCTCATGGGACAGTAGGCCTGTGGAGGAACACCAGCCTCAATAGGCTACCTCTCTCCATCTTTCAAGAGGCCATAGCAAGATTTCTTTCTGTAAGAAATTTCATTCTGTAGAATTTTATAAGCATTCAGCCACTTTACAAGTTTACATAAAACTGTACCAAACAATACTTTTATACATTTTCAAAAATGACCTATTGTAGCTGGACTCCAAAGGTGGTGGCCTTCCACTCTTCCACAGGGTGATGGAGTCTGTTCCTCCTCATTCTTAAATAGGGGCTGGCCTGGGTTTGCTCTCAGCAGTAGAATATGGTAGAAGGGACAATGTGCTAAGTCTAGACCCTGGTCTTTAAGAGAACTGGTAGTTTCTACTTCCTGCCACTAGAATCCCTGAGCACTGTGGAAATCCAGGCCACTCTTCTAGAGTCTAGAAAGGAGAGTCCATGTGCTGAAGCACTGAGACATCTCACATGTGCAGGAGGAAGTCATGTTGAACATCCAGCCCTGAGACTTTTGATGACGCCTGCCTCAGTGTCCCAAGCAAGAGCCATTGAGCTCAGCCCACTCAACACGAACAATGAAAGGTGAAAATAAATTATTGTTTCACATCATTAAGTTTTATACTGGCTTATTATGCAGCAGCAGGGAATGAAATTATGATCATCCACTTTAATCTAGTAATTCTAGGACTCTAGAAGTAATCTGAAATACAGTCTGAGATTCATGAACAGTGATACTTATTACAGGATTGATAATCACTATATAAAAGTAGACCAAAAAAAAAAAAAGACAAAAGCTAATTGTATATATGATCTATTATGTAGCATTTAAATAATGCTTAATATGACTTTTTAACATCCAAAAAATGCTTTTTTTAAGAAAGAAAAAAGGAGAGAAAGAACAGGAGTCATTAAAATGTAAAGACTGTGGTTTACTACCACATACTGGTAATATGTGATCAAAAGATACAGTTAATCTTTAAATTTAAAAACTTATTACACTAAGAGACATATTTCCATTAACCCCCTTCAAAATATTCTCCCTGACTTTGAACACACTTATCCCATCATTCTTGCTACTTTCTGAAGTGGTTCTGGAAGTCCTCTTTGGTGAGTGTCTGTAGTTGTGCTGTTGTAGTTGCCTTGAGGTTCTGAATGATTCAAAACATTTACCTTTTATGGTCATTTTGACCATGGGGAAGATCCAGAAGTCACACAGTGCCAGCTCCAATTAATAAGGTAGATGAAGACACACTGTAATGTTTTTATTAGACCAGAAGTGATATATGACATGGAACATTATCATGATGGAGGATGAAATTAAAGACACAAAAGAGGACTCTCAGAATGGTTTTAGAAAGTGGCAAGAGCAATGGGATAAGTGTGTTCAAAGCCAGGAAAACAACAACAAAATCTGTTAATATCCCATGACATGTATTAACAAAGAAAGTATGGAAATGGGGGGAAAAAGATTAATATTTAGGTATTATAGCTTGTCAGGCATTAGATATAACAAGAACAAAAGGAAGGAAGAAGGAAAAGAAAGTTTGCTATGATATTTTGCATGTTTTGCTATACCAAGAACATCCTCAGGGCAGATACAGAACTAACCATCCCTAAAAGTATTATTACCCCCATTTTGTAAATGAAGATGTGGAGATGTGGCTCAGTGGTAGAGCACTTGCCTAACATGCGCAAGACCCTGGATTTAATCTCTAGGACTACAATAACAATAATATAAATGAAGAAACTGGGACTTACAGAAATTAACTTGCCCAAGGACACACAAATGGTATAGGACTGAATCAGGATTTGAATGCACTGTTTTCATTCTAAGTCTCTGAGTTCAATTACAAGGATCACCTTCCCAACAATCCCATGATGTAGGCTTTACCCAGGGTTAACACATGAGAGTGTTTCCATACTGGAATTCTAAAGATCACTTGGAATATTCACTCCCTCGCACCCCACTCATACTGCTTTCCAGCTCAGAACATGATTTCATGGCCAATCATTAAAATTCCCTGGAGAAACATTTTACTATACCAATCCTTTCCATAGAGATTCTAATGTCCTGAGTCTAAGTAGCCCAGACCTATCTCAGTCCAATGAGACAGCATGAAGTTGCCTTGGCCTGCACAGTGCTGGGGCACCCAGTGTTTCTGAAGGGACTCAAGGGACTTCCCCATCCCCTTGGCTCCTCAGTGACTCCTACTCTGTCCATCAGCACCTACATCTCTTGTCCTGGGTTTGTCTGCTCCCCTCTCCTCTCCTGTCTTGCGCCCTCCTTCTTCCTCTCCCAGCCCCACCTCCACCCTTCTCTCATTTTCTCATCATCATCAATGACTTTAAGTCACTTTTTAGAATGTCCCACCTTCCTCTTCCTTTCAGTTTCCTAGAAAGCTTTGGTGAAAGCATGCTCCAAAGATTTATTTCAGGGAGCTTGGGAAATTACTCTCTCTGTGGTTACAACAATAAAAAAAGGCAGGGGGAGAAAAAAGGAAAAAGATCTTCAAGATCACCAACTATTCATTGTTCTTAGGTATCTACTCTGTCAGCTAATTTTGGGTATAAAGAAAGAAGACTACTCTGACTCCCTTCTCCCAAAGCTGCCTGGCAGATGACTGTGATGGCTTTTCAAGAGTTTTAGAGAGAGTGTCACTCCATATCTTGAGCTTTGGCTGACCCTTAGGAGATGTAATGTTTGTTTTCTAAGTTACATTACACAGAGTCTGTGCAAGACTTGTATACTATGTGAGTACTTTAGCTCGAAGACAGTTCAGGTCTTAAAAATCTCAAGCATTCTAATTGCTGGAAGGGAAAAGCTAACTTGTTTGCCAGTAAAACTATATTAAAATTTATCCCCAAACTGATGTATTTACAGTTTTGTGCTTAAAATGATGTGTCACTGTTGTCTCTGTAGACTGCTCCCTTCTGTGTATTCTATATTCACCTAGGGAAAACAATTGTCAAAATACTAACTTTTCTTGATCTGTTTAGGGCTTATCTTTACATTTCAGTTGTTTATCTCCTCTTGAAATAGCCCAGAGTCATCGGTCACTGTAGACTTTTGTTGATTTTCACTGATAAACCCCAGAAAGAGACTTTTGTTTGAGATGAACTGATGGTTCTCTCTTCCCATCTGTGACAGCTTAGCCTCTGTGTGGCCACAAGGAAATCATTAAATAGCTCAGTCTCCAGCACTACCTCTGGTGGGAATCAGGAATAAGAATGATGATCTTGTCTGAGCAACCTGAAATTGATTCCAGCCTCTATGGAACATTACTGTAGTTTTGCCTCCCAGAAGAATCCAACAGTTTAAACAGAATGTAAGAATTGAAACCATGACATTGCTGTAAGGGCTCCTCTTGAAATGCTTTGGCTCAATTCATTATCACCTCATTATTAATTTACCTTTCGTGGCAACAGAGGCCAAAGGAGAAATGCCCAAGGACCAAATCTCCTCCAACGGGCCTTCCTGAGCACAAGGGAAGAGTTAAGAACAAATTCTCCCACAACACAAGGCTGCTGCTTTTCTAAATTGATCCTATAAAAACTATGAATCAAATAATGCTTCAGAAAGTTAATAACTTCAGCAAAAACATTAAAAATTAGAAAAATCAATTAAGAATAATTTACTGGTTAGTAAAACAAAGTGGCTCTGAGAATTTTGAAATTCTGATTTACAAATTATGTAACTGCTTACTCATTCCTAAAAATCACTGATAAAATCATATTTCCCCAACATGTCTGTCAGCTTGTCATGCTATGGGAGTTTGTATGTTGCTGTGATACTGAAAACTATGCCACAGGTATTTCAGATATTGGCAGAGCCACCCATGGTGGACAGGTTTCAGCTGAACTTCAATACTTAGGCTAGGGAAAAGAACCCAGCAGCCCACTCCTGAAGCAACTAGCCATTGAAAACCCTATGAATAGCAGAGAAGCACTATCAAATATAGTAGAAAATGAACACCTCAGACTGGAAGGCATTCAAAAAACTAGGGAAGAGTTGCCTTCTCAAAGTAGAGTCGACCTTAATGATGGGAATGGAGTAAAGCCCCTGGGACCTCTTTTTGCTAATGTAGCACAACTCAAAATGAAAAGAAACATAGTGGCTGCAACCATGGGCTCAAACATTAAAAAATCCTGTGCATGGCACAGTGCTGGGTAGTGCTTTGTTCTGCTGCACTTAGGGTCACTATGACTCAGATATAATTCGATGGCACTTAACAAAAATCATATTTAGTATAATGAACATCTTCCAAAGACAACAAATGTTGTTATATACAGAGATTTATGGATGAAATGGAATCAATTTAAATCAAAATCATGATTTAAATATGTTGTTGATATACTTGCTTATAATTCTTCCATGGAGAATATATATATATATATATATATATATATATATATATATATATATATGGGCTGGGATTTAGCTCAGTGGGTAGAGCGCTGCGCTGCAGTCTCTGAGGTCCCGAGTTCTATTCCCAGCACCGCAAAAATGGGAGAAGGACCTGGCAATCCACTCCCAAGGTGATCCCGAAACAGCCAGCCCTTGAAAACCCTATGAGGGTCGCTATGAGTCGGATACCGACTCGACGGCACCTAACAACAACAACATACATTTATATATATATATATATATATATATGTATATATATATATATATATATGTAATCTACGTGTGTATGTACATGCACAATTTTTTCCCTGGGGTGATCATTGTGAAAGTTATAGTCAATTTTCACTTTATGTTCAGTTTAAAACTATTTAATTGAGCTCATTAACCATTTGTGAACAAATATTTTAATATAACAAGTGTTATCTGAGCAAAGAGAATACACACCATTTTAATTTTTCTCTATATTCTTTCTTATATTAAAAACTTAACACATTATTTTAAAATTAAAAGTCATTCTCTCTTGTATTTTTCTAAAACTTGGGGAAGAGGGTGAAGCCATCACACTAAAGTTTGAGCTAGTAGAAAAATATCATACACGATATTCTCTAGGAATCCAAGGAGATATTTTCCTATTAGCATTTTTATATCAATGTCAGTTCATGATCAGTAAATTTTAGTTTTATCAAAAAATATTTTATATTCTAGTTGGGGAAAAATGTTCTGGAAATAAATAAGTAAATAAACAAATAAATAAAACTCAAGACCCTCCAGAATAGTTTTCTGAATACTAACAAATTAATATCTGGTTATATTTTAAGTAAAGGTACAGGACAAAAACCACCTACACGTTCATGAACTTTACTGGAGATTTTTAGTATGCTATTCCTCATAGCTTTTTGAATTGTGGTGCTGGAGGTATCTATTGAATATACCATGGGCTGCCAAAAGAACCAACAAATCTGTCCTAGAAGAAGTGCAACTAGAGTGGTCCTTGGAAGCAAGAGTGGCCAGACTGCATATTACATATTTCGGACATGTAGTCAGGGGAGATCAATCCCTGGAGAAGGACATCATGTTTGGGAGAGTGGCAGGTCAACGAAAAAGAGGAAAACCCTCCACCAGATGGATTGACACAGTATCTGCAATAATGGGCTTAAACATAAATAAGATTGCTTGCCTGGCACAGAATCTGCAAGTGTTTCGATCTGCTGTACATAGGGTCGCTATGAGTCAGACTCGACAGCACCTAACAAAAACAATAACAATTCCTCATAGCTAGCAGCACTTTTGTACTCCTCTGCTCCCTACTCAAAATTGTTTTATGTTCCATTATGCAGTCCCCAAGACCCTTGATGGAAAAGCCAGTGGCCTGTGCTGGCTTTGAACTGACCATCAGCACCCAGGATAACCTTGGTCTCCCCAAAGACAGTGGACACATGAGCCAATGCTTGTGGAGTCCAGTGGCTGAAACCACTCTATTACAGAAGAAATGCCCCAATTGTCCTTCCTTAGCAAGAGTTGCCACAATTCCCCACAAACAGTCACTTGTCTGTTGGCTGTTATAAATAGACTTTGATATACAATCCGCTGCCTGAGAGGGAGTCTATAACTGTTGACCAAAGACACAATAAGGAAGGGAAGTGGGAGATTTCCACATAGCAGAATGACTTGTCTGCAGACTACAGCAAATTAGCTCACACACAGAACTGTTTAATATACGTCAGCATGCCTGGGTGCAAGCTAAAATTATGGGGAAGGCACAATGGTCTTCATGTGGAAGTCTTTTTCAACAGATACTATATTCTTCTCTCATGGGCATCCATAAATTTGGGAATGTGAAATAGACGGCAGTTACTAGCAGACATCATGTACAGTGCTGGTCATAAGAGATGTTTTAGATGATACAGAGCAAGAGGCACTAGTTTGGTTATAAGAACCAACACTTGGCCTCATCTCTTACCCTTTTCCGTTCTGTTTTCCTCTATCTTTTCAAGGGTGGCTCCCCTTCTCTTTTCCTTCACAACTTTTCTAATTGATAGCCACATTCTATGAGACAGTGTTCTGAACAGTTTTATTTTAACCAGGCCTACTCCCTGGGGTAAAATGATGTCCCAAGAATCTGATCAGGTGTGACAGAGAACAGGGCCCAGAGCAGCCAGCCATGGACACATGACTGTACTGCAGCACGTCCGACTCTTGAGTTCTGACCAGCCAACGAGAGATAATTGCATATGATTGAAGCTGAATGAGTCAGGGGCTTGTTATAAAGCTCAATAAATCCAAAGGGGAAGGACAAACATGCCTTAGGGAGTGAAACACAGAAATGAAGGGAGAAGGCACAAAAGAAAGGCACAGGAAAGTAGACTCCATGAGGAAAGACAGTGTTTCCTCATACAGAGAAATAAAGAGGGATGAAGAAGAAATGAAAGATCACCTTGTAATAGGAAATAGAGTATTTTGAGCATTTTAAAATGTATCTTTCCCAAAACCTCCATGTGAAATATGATTTGAGATACTGAAAAGTTTCCCAAACGCCTTCCTAATTTTGACTCCCACACCTTAAAAAATTAAAAAGCTACTACTAATTTTTCTGAAAAATTCACTTGTGAAGTAAAAAATAAGCCTAATGATTGCTTTAAAACTATCCAGAATTAGCATCTGTCCTATGGTCTCAGCTTACTCTTAAATTAACATAAGTGGGAAAATTTATATGAGCTTTAATTAGAGAAATTTTTTCCTTCTGGTTGAGAGACGTGCAATTTAATGCCAGGGCTTGATTTTAAGAATTAAAAGTGCTTCTATTTTAAAGATGGAAAACTTTAAACTGAGTAGGTAAAGGAGTGTTGCCCTAGAGATGTGTAAAGCAGCATTAGCAAAATCTGCTAGTATGAATGTGTAGATGATGACTCCACCTCCGTAAGCCCTGTTCCTCAGTTTCCTCTTCTGTGAAATGGTACCTTCCTCATGGTGTTTATGCTTATGTTATTGTTGTTATTATTGTTAGGTGTTGTTGAGTCAGGTCCTACTCATAATGACCCTATGTACAAGAGAAGGAAACACTCAGCGACTCTGTGCCAGGCACTTGATTTTTCTTGTTTAAGCCCATTGTTGCAGCCATTGGGTCAATCCAACTAGTTGAAGGTCTTCCTTTCTTTTGACCTGCCACTCTCCCAAATATGATGGCCTTCTCCAGGGATTGGTCCCTCCTGACAACACATCCAAAATACAATACGTAAGATGCAGGCTAGCCATTGTTGCTACCAAGGAGCACACTGGTTGCCCTTCTAGAATGGATCTGTTGGTTCTTATGGCCATCCATGCTATATTTAATATTCATCTCCAGCACCATAATTCAAAAGCATCGATTATTTTCCTGTCTCCTTTATTCAATGTCCAGATTTCACAACTATATGATGTGACTGAAAATACCATGGCTGAGTCAGTTGCCCCTTCATCTTCAATGTGACGTCTTTACTTTTCAGCACTTTAGAGAGGTCTTTTGCCACAGCTTTCCCCGATGCAATGCGTCTTTTGATTTCTTGACTGCTGCTTCCCTGGGTGTTGATTTTAGAATCAAGTAAAGTGAAATCTTGGACAACCTCAATCTTTTCTCCATTTATCCTGATGTTGTGTACTGACCCAGTTGTAATAATTTTTATTCTATTGAAGTTGAAAGTGCAATCCATATTAAAGGCTGTGCTCTTTT
Source organism: Pedetes capensis (assembly GCA_007922755.1). NCBI lineage: Eukaryota > Metazoa > Chordata > Mammalia > Rodentia > Pedetidae > Pedetes > Pedetes capensis. The sequence continues at coordinate 14,878 of VMDO01021119.1, forward strand.
GATCTTCATCAGTAATTGTTTCAACTCCTCTTCGCTTTCAGAAAGCAGAATTGTGTCATCTGTACAACATAAGTTGTTAATGAGTCTCCCTTTAATCATGATGTGGCATTTTTCTTTGTAAAGTCCAGCTTCTAGAATTATTTACTCAAGATAGAGATTGAAGAGATATGGTGAAAGGATACAGCTCTGTCACATGCCCCTTTCTTTGCATTAAACGAAACAGTGTTTCCTTTTTCTCTTCAAATGTCTGCCTCCTCATCCATGTACAGATTCCTCATGAGTACAATTAAGTGCTCTGGAATTCCCATTCTTCCCAACGTTATCCACAATTTGTTGTGATCCACACAAATGCCTTTGCATTGTCAATAAAACATAGGCATCTTTCTGTTATTTTCTGCTTTTGGCTAATGTCCATCTGACATCAGCAATGATGTCCCTGGTTCCACACTCTCTTCTGAATCAAGCTTGATTTTCTAGCAATTCTCTGTCTATATACTACTGCCATTGCTTCTGAGTGTTCTTTGGCAAAAAATTTTGCTTGTGTGTAATATTAATGATATTGTTTGATAATTTCCACATTCAGTTGGATCCCCTTTCTTGGGAATAGGCACAAATATAGATCTCTTCCCCTCAGTTGCCCAGGTAGCTGTTTTCCAGATCTCTAGGCATAAAAAAGTGAGCTCCTCTAGTACTGCATCTGTTTGTTGAAACATCTCAATTTATATTCCATCAATTCCTGGTGCCCAGTGTTTTACTAATGCCTTGAAGGAATCTTTCACTTCTTCCTTCAGTACCATTGGTTCCTGATTATGTGCAACCTCTTGAAATGGTTGATCGTCCACCAATTCCCTTTGGTATAATGACACAGTGTATTCCTTCTATCTTTTTTTAATGTTCCCTATGTCATTTAATATTTTCCCTATAGAATCCTTCACTATTGGCACATGAGGCTTGAGTTTTTTCTTCAATTCTTTAAGTTTGAGGAAAACAGGCATGTTTTTCCATTTTTGTTTTCTATCTCCAGCTCTTTGCACATGTCATAATTGTTGATTTTGTTGTCTTGAACTGCCATTTGAAATCTTCTGTTTGGCCTTTTTCTTAAATCTCATAATATCTTCCTTTTACTTTAGCTGCTTGACATTCAGTGGTAAGTTTTGGAGTCTCTTTTGACATGTAATTTGTTGGGTTTTTCCCTGTCTTTTTAATAACCTTTTGCTTTCCTCATGAATGATGTCTTTGATGTTATGCCACAACTCCTCTGATCTTTGATCATTAGCGTCTAACATATTAAACCTGTTCTTAAAGTGGCCTCTGAACTCAGGTGGGATATATTCAAGGTCATATCTTGGGTCTCATATACTTGTCCTCATTTTCTTCAGTTTGTTTGAACCTGCATGTGAGCAGTTGATAATCTGATCCACAATCAGCATTTCATCTTGTTCTGACTTCTGATATTGAGCTTTTCCACTGTCTCTTTACACAAATGTAGTCTATTTGGTTCCTATAAGTTTTATATGGTTAATTCCATGTGTATAGTTGTGTATGTTGGTGAAAAAAATGTATTTTCAATGAAAAAGTCATTGGTCTGACAAAATTCTATCATGCAATGTCAAGTATTATTAATAATAAGGCACCAAGGCCTTATTTTCCAACTATAGAGCCTGTTTCCAGCTTTTACATTCCAATCACCAGTAATTATTAGTGCATGCTGATTGCTTTTTTTGATCAATTTCAGACCGCAGAAGCTTGTAAAAATATTCCCTTTATTTGTAGCCTTAGTAGTGGGTGTTGTAAATTTGAATAAGTCTTATTAATTGAACTTCTTTGTAGGCATATGGATATTATTCTATCACTGACAGCATTGTACTTCAGAACAGATCTTGAGATATCTTTTTTGATGATTAATGTAACCCCTTTTCTCTTTCATCTGTCATTCCATATGGTTAGCTGATTCAAAATGGCCAATATCAGTCATTTTAGCTCACTGATGCCTAGAATGTCAATGTTTATGTGCTCCATTTCCCTTTAGAGGATTTCTAATTTGCCTAGATTCATACTACACACATTCTATGTTACAATCATTAATGAATGATTAAAGTTGTTTCCTCTGATTTTGAGTCATGCCACTTCAGCAAATGGAAGTCCTTGGAGCTTCATTCCGTTCCTGTCATTAAGGTTGACTCTACTTTGAGGAGGCTCCTCTTTCCCTGTCATCTTTTGAGTGCCTTCCAACCTGGGGGGCTCATTTTTAGGCACTATATCTGAAAGTGTTTCTCTGCTATTCATAATGTTTTCAATGGCTAATTTTTGGGGTAGTAGGCTTCCAATTTCTTCTCCCTAGTCTGTTTGAGTCTAAAAGCTCAGCTGAAACCTGTCCCCTATGGGTGGCCCTGCTGGTACCTGTAATACCAGTGACATGGCTTTCAGCATCACAGGAACATGCAAAGCCCTACATTAAGGCAAAATGATAGTGTTTAGAAGAGGATTAAACGAGTTGTTAGAGGAGTGCCTTGCATCTAGCACCCAATAGTATAAAACATTGCAAACTAATTCACCCTAAGAGTTCCCATTGCTTTCATTTCTTTTTCTTCCAGGATAACTTTTTAAAGTATAATATATATGCTGATGAGCACATAAGTATATAACTTGATGAATTTTCACAATGAACATACCTATGAGGACTCTGTCTGAATTAATTATCCAGAAAATTTGAATATCTTCTGAGTTCCCCTCTTTCTCCCTCAGTCCCTATGTCCCTATCCTTAAACCCCAGCAAAAAGTAACCATTATTCTAACAATATTAGCTTTGCCCTTTTTAAACTATATTTTAAACTGCAGTAAAACACATAAAATTTCCTACTCTAACCATTTTTAAATGTACTGTTTTGTGGCATTAAGTACAATCACATTCTTGTTGCAACTATCACCCATCATTGATTTCCAAATTCTTTTCGTCTTGCAAAACTAAAACTCTGTATCATGAAACCATATCTCCTCATTCACCCTCCCATAGCTTCTGGCAGCCATCATTCTACATTCTATCTTTATGAATTTGACCATTCTAGATACCATACATAAATGGAATCAAAATATTTGTCCTAATTTTGATATTTTTATTCTCTATAGAAGTGAAATCATACAGGTATGTTCTTTTACATGTCTAGTTTCTTTCCTTCAACATCATGTCTGTGAATTCATTAATTCTTTTGTGGACAATTGTACTTTATTCACTCTCATCATTATATAGTACCCTCCCATGTGAGCATGTCACCATTAGTATATTCTAGGGGTGGTGAGCATTTGGTTAGTTTTCAGCTTGAGGGGTTCTACAAATAGTGCTGCTAAACTCTTCTGATAAAAACAATGCCTACAAATGCAATTGCTAAGTCATGGGGTATGAACATGTTCAGCTTTAGTAGATATCCTCATTACTTTTTTAACTCGGTCCCCATAGAGAAATGATCTCTTGGGTCATGTGACTAATGCAATCTCTTTCATGAAGAAAAGCAATGAAATATTTTAATACAGGTGATGCCATGGACTCTGCCCACAGTTCTTCTCTTCCCAGGGTTTATTCTGTATACACCAACTTCTTGCACCTCAACCTCCACACTCTGGCTCTATTGAGCTTCTTGTACTTACCTGAACATCATTCTCTTACTCTCTCTAGGGTCCCACCTCCCACACCTAGCTAATGGTAACCATTATTCTAACAATAGTAGCTTTATGGGCAATCCTTCATTCAGCCTGTACTCCTTGCTTGGTTTAATGGCTGCTTGTCACTCAGATATCAGCTCCTTTGAGACGTGGTCCCAAAGCACTAAAATATGCTTCATCAGAATGGATGTCTTAGGACTTAGGTGTTATTTCCCCTGTTAGAATATAAGTCTGAGGATGAGGCTGGGACTTTCTCTTTTTTCCCAGGTCTTAGCACTAAGTACCTCTACTCCTTTATCTTTTAGAGGTTGTCTCTTAAAAGAGATTACAGATTAGACATATTTTGAGCCTATGTCCTGGGTTCCCCATCAATGTAAGACATAATGCTTAGCATATACACAAACCCAAACTATTCAAACTGGCGTCAAGCAATCAGGTTCAATCTACTTCCCAATAGTTAATTGTACATAATACCTTCTTGCTGCTAGATTATCTCAAGTTTGGGAAGTCACTAGTAATTAATAATACCTAATTCAAATATACTTATGGTGGACATTGAGCTTCCAGACTAAGACAGACTAGAGAGAATAATGCAGCAGCCTGCTCCTGAAACAATTAGTCATTGAAAACCTATGAATAGCAGAGAAGCACTGTCAAATATAGTGCTGGAAAATGAACCCTCCAGGCTGGAAGGCATTCAAAAAAACCACTGGGGAAGAGTTGCCTCTACAAAGTGGAGTCAACCTTAATGATGGGAATGGAGTAAAGACCCTGGGACCTCCATTTGTTAATGTAGTATGACTCAAAATAAGAAACATATTGGCAGCAACATTGGGCTCAAACATAAAAAGATCTTGTGTATGACACAGTGTGAAATAGTGTTTCATTTTGTTATACATAGGGTCTCTCTGAGTTGGATTCAACTTGATGGCACCTAACAACAACAACAATTCAAACACACCAGAAAACTTAGTGGATCTTTCCAAAGACTAAGCAAAAACACAGACAGCAGTGAACTCTGAGCTAATCTTTAGTATTAAACAAAAAAACCAATGCTTTTAATTTACATGATCTCAGTTACAAAAAGGAGAGAGTAAGATGACTGATGGATGAAAGTGAGGCCAATTAACAGTTCCATTCACATTATCAACAGTAACCTGGACTACTCAGATACAATCTAAATAGAAATTTCCATGACCTAAGTGGAAAAAAGAGCTTATTCAGACCCCTTTTTCTTTCATTAAATGTAAAGTTATACCACGTCCATGAGTGGGCCTTATGAAGTCTTTTCTTTACAAATTACTCTCTAACCTCAATGTAATCCCAAATGTGTGTTCATGGAACTCAGCCTGATTCTAAAATCAACTGGAGAGAATAAAAACATTAAGAACCTGTGAGAAAGATAATTTAGTATACAAAGCACACCTTCTCAGAATTATAAGTATACATTAAAACTATGGGAATTAAGTTGACAATATTGATAGGGAAATTGGCAGAGATCAGCAAATTAGAACATAGTGTCAGAGCCTGCACAATGGCACATGCCTATAATCCCAGCAACTCGAGAGACAGAGGCAGAAGAATCATGAGTTCGAGGCTAGAGGCAGTCTGCATGACTTAGCAAGATCCTGCCTCAAGATAAAAAAGTTAAAAGGGGGCTGCGGGTGCAGACAGTGGTAGAGTGCTTGCAAAGTATGAGTGAGGCCCTGGGTTCAACTCCCCAGGACCACAAAAAAATAGAATAGTAATAATAATATAATGCCAGGAAAAAAATATTCATTTATGAAAGAATTTAATAAGCAATAAAAGTGGTGTTCAAAATCAATGGGAAAAGTTAGGATAGTAAATAAATTGACTCAGGACATTTGGCTATTTAGAAAAAAAAAAACTAGTCTCTTATCAAGTGAATATGCATTTGACAACACACAACCAAGACAAACAAAAACATCCTAACAATGCTCTCATGAAATAGAGATATAATTTCTCATATAAATCAGGAGTAGTTGCTGGGCCACTTTCTCAATGACACCCTAGGGGATAGGTTGGCAAATGTGGCTCATGGGTCAATCACCACAGTTTTGTACAACTCACACACCAATCTTTACCTGTTTCAAATGGCTAGAAAAAAAGCAAGAGATCATTACAAGTGAATATTATTAAATAATTTTACTACTAAACACATTTTAATCCCCATGAATGAAATTTTATTGGAATACAGCTATGCCCATTTGTTTTGTTTCCTCGATAGCTGTTACTATGCTACAGTGCCAGTGCAGAGTAGCTGCAACAGAGATTATACAACCCACAAATTCTAAGATGTTTATTCTCTGGCCCTTTACAAATAAAGCTTGCCAACCTCTGCCCTAAGAAACCCAAATTCTTTCCAGGTTTTTTCTTTGCTATCTTTATTACAATAGCTCAGCAATGTAATACTTTCTTGCTACCGACCAGGCTCTAGCTCCAAAGCCAAAGCCTTCCTGGAGCCTCTGAGACTCCCACTCCCCCTGAGCCAGAGTCTCATCTGACCATGACAAGACACAAGAGACCTCCATCTCTCCAACAAGAAACAAGCTCCAGGAGGAAGATGTGTGTGGCTAAGACTACAGACACAGAAACTAGAAGGTACAGAGTGTATATGAACTTTTATGTTGTTGTTGTTAGGTGCCATCAAGTCGTGTCCAACTCATAGCCACCCTTATAGCATTTTCAATGGCTATTTCAGGATTGCCTTGGGAGTGGATTGCCACATCCTTCTTCCATCTTGGGGTGCTAGAAATTGAATCTAGGACCTCAGGTTCTGCAGAGCAGCACTCTACCAATTGAGCTAAATCCCAGCCCTATGAACTTTTATAGGGAAGACTAAGTCAATAAGAAACCCCAAATAAGTGGAGACAATGATTTATTTATCCATAAAAACCTCCCTGTAGAAGAGATAAACTGAAATATATTTGCTGTAGGGATGGAGTTTAGCTCAGTTGGTAGAGTGCAGCTGTGTGCTTTCTGAGGCCCTGAGTTTGATCCCTATCACCACAAAAATGGGAGAAGGATGTGGCAGCCTACTCCCAAAACAATCAACCATTGAAAACCCTATGAATAGCAGAGAAGCACTGACATTGTGCCAGGCATGGCACAGTGTTAAAGAGTGTTTTATTTTGTTGTACATATTGCTGCCGAGTTGGACCCAACTCAAAGGCACCTAACATAACACACACAACATATTTGCCACATCTTAAGAGTTTCTATAAAATAGAAGATACTTGATAAAGAATTCAGATAGCCAATAAAAAATATTCAAATTCTCATATTTATAGGTGCAACTTAAAGCAATGAAATGATGTTTTCCTTATCAGAATAACTTGCCTTCTGTGGGGAAAATGAAGACTCATAGTTGAGGGGAATATAAATTGACAGTCTTTGAGAGAAGTCCAGTAATGTAGCAAGACCAAGTCACAAAGCTGGCTATCAGCTCTGTATCTATCATTTTCACCTCAGAAATCCTCCTTATAAAGATGCGTATTCAAACACAATCATAGCACCATAATAGCATACAGCTTGAAATTCCCTCTGAGTATCAACCAATAAGGGAACCAGTTAAACGAGTCAGGGGACACATCAGACCTAACAGTCACTGTCCCAATACAGAATTGAAGCTGGAAAATAGGTTTTTCACGTTGTGTTGTTGTTGTTAGATGATGTCAGCTCAGCAACCCTACTTATAACAGGCAAAACACCATTGTCAGTGCTTTTCTGCTATCCATAGTGTTTTCAATGGTTGATTGTTTGGGGGAGTGGGTTGCCAGGTCCTTCTCCCTTTCATGTTGTAGATGTTGCTGTTCTTTACATTTAACCAAATGTAAACTTCCATAAATTTGTCAGAACTTCAATTGCACAAGCACAGGGGGAAAAAAAAAAAAAAACACCCACCTAAGAATCAAGGTAGTACTTCCTACTTCAGAAAATGCATCCCCCAGCTGAGATGGAGCTTGGGGTAAAGTCTGGATCCACTTCTATTCCCCTCAATGCCTTCTTTAGACAGCCCTGACCCCACCACCATCCCATAATGTATGCTGCATGAGACAGGCTAATATGGAGAATTATGGACATCTACTGAGACAGACATAGTGATTCTGAGATTTCTGAATTTCACTGACATACTCCTCCCTTAAGATATTAAGATAAATCATGTAATGCTACTAAAAGGCAAAGTGTCACTAGCGTTCAGTTTCTCTTCTGCATCAAAATCTAGCAATAATTTTGGCATTAACATCCACATTGGAGTCTTTTCCTGTGTCTTATTTTGTTGTTAGGTGCCGTCAAGTCAAGTCTGACTCATAGAGACCCTATGTACAGCAGATCGAAACTCAATTCTGTGCCAGACATACGATCTTATTTATATTTAAGCCCATTGTTGCAGACACTGTCAATCCATCTGGTGGAGGGTTTGTTGTTGTTGTTGTTGTTGTTGTTGACCTGCCACTCTCCCAAACATGCTTTCTCCAGTCATTGATCTCTCCTGACTACATGTCCGAAATGTGGAAGATGCGATCTGGCCATTCTTGCTTCCAAGTAGCACTCTGGTTGCACTCCTTCTAGGACAGATCTGTTGGTTCTTTTGGCAGTCCATGGTATATTTAATAGACCTCTCCAGCACCATAATTCAAAAGCATCACTTCTCCTGTCTCCCTTGTTCAATGTCCAGCTTTCACAACCATAGGATGCGACTAAAAATACCATGGCATGAGTCAGATGCACCATCATCTTCAATGTGACATCTTTGCTTTTCAATATTCTAAAGAGATCTTTTGCCACAGCTTTTCCTAGAGCAATGAATTTGATTTCTTGACTGCTGCTTCCACAGGTGTTGATTATAGAGCCAAGCCAAGCAAAATGTTGGACAACCTCAATCTTTTCTCCATTTATTGTGAAGTTGTGTGCTGACCCAGTCCTAAGGATTTTTGTTTTGTTGATGTTTAGTCACAACCCATATGGAAAGCTGTGATCTTTGATCTTCATCAGTAAATGTTTCAAGTCCTCTTCACTTTCAGCAAGTAGAGTTGTGTCATCTGCATAACGCAGGTTGTTAATGAGTCTTCCTCCAGTCCTGATGCCGCTTGCTCAGCATATAAATTGAAGAGATATGGTAAAAGTATACAGCTCTGATGCATACCTTTCTCAACTTTAAATCAGGCTTTGTTTCCTTGTTCTATTCAAACAACTGCCTCCTGGGTCATGTACAGATTTCTCATGAGTACAATTAGGTGCTCTAGTATTCCCATTTTCTGAAGTGTTACCCATAATTTATTATGATCCACCCAGTCAAATGCCTTTGCATAGTCAATAAAACATAGATAGACATCTGATATTCTCTGCTTTTGGCTAATATCCACCTGACATCAGCAATGATGTCCCTGGTTCCCCCCACCCCTCTTCTGAATCCTGCTTGATTTTCTGTTAATTCCCTGTCTATATACTGCTGCAGTCACTTTTGAATGATCTTTAGTAAAATTTAGCTTGCGTGTGATATCAATGATGTTGTTAGGTGTCATCAAGTCATGTCCAACTCATAGCAGTTTTTTCAATGGCTGATTGTTTCAGGCTTGCTTCAGGAGTGGATTGCAACATCCTTCTCCCATGTTTGGGGCACTGCGGATCAAACCCAGGGCCTCCAAGAGCACAGAGCAGCCTGCTACCAACCAAGTTAAAGTTCAGCCCTGGATTTTATACCTAACATTTTAGCACCCAAAACCAGAAATAATTTGAGTAAATGCTAGAGTGGACCAACATTAGTTCCAAGAAACATTCAGGTTGCTTCTCTTTTCCATGATCCTTGACACTCCACATATATTCACTCATTCTGCTTCAGATGCTCAGGGAGAGACAGGGGAAGAAAAAGGAGAAAGAAGGGAGAGGGGACAGGAGCAGGGAGAGAGCTAACACCATAGCCAGGCAATTACGTTCTATAGTGCAACACATCAAGTGAAGTTTAGGAAACAAAAAGTTGATGAAAGAAAGTAGGTTTATTTATAGTTTGGCCAAACCAGGAAGGGAAAAAGTTTAAAAAGTTCTTTTCAGCTTCTGAGGAGACCTCATTTTTTATACCAAAAAAAAAAAAAAAAAAAAAAAAGGAGAAAGACCGACACAACAGACGGGAAGTATATTAAGCTGTGAGCTGGTATTTTGAGCTTGGAAGGAACCCCCTCCCTGAGGCCGCCACTTTTGGCTCCCAGCAGTGGCTCTCCTGCTTGAACTCGTATTCCTCCGGGGTCTGCGCCCATTTTCCATGAGATTAGAAATAATTATGCGATAAGAGAGTCTACAATGATTTCATTAGTTTTATTGAGGACAACTTTTTTCCTTTTTACTAAATGTCATTAAGTTGAAGGAATCATTCACGAAGTTCCTTAAGTGGGAAACTTAACCCTTCCTTGAGAGCAAAGGACCCCTTTACCAATCTGAAGTAATGTCCTCTACTTCCAGGCTCACACCTGACATTCTTGATAGGTGCAGGGCACCAGGAACCTCACTATGACTAGCCTGTGACAAAACACCCCCTAGAATAGAGCCTTCACTCACTCCAAAGAAGCGAGGAATGGTAGGTTGGTGGGAAGTGACATTCCAAGGACTAGGACAGCTTTGGACCAGGACCAGGCCTGTGGTACAGAGGACAATAGCCACAGAATAGCCTAGAAGTATCTAAAACAGAGCCCCATTTAACCGGTATAGTTTTAGCTCCACACCAAGGGCAAACACACCCATTCTAACTTCTCTTTCCCATTTCAAGTGTCCTCCATAGTGGCCCCCTTACACAATATAGGACAGAGCAATACTCAAGTAACTGGACACCAAATGGGCCCATCCCCTGGTGATAGGACTGTCTGCAGATAGCTCTGCCCACAAACAAGTGTCCAAGGGGAGGCGATTCCTACCTCATCCTTCTAACTGTGCTTTGAAAACTAGAAACCAAATCTTCTTAAATTCTAAAAGATCTCCCAAGGCTCTGAAGGCCAATATAGCCCCTGGGTAGGGTCCTAAGACCCACAAGAGCCTCCCAGCTCTCTCAGGAGCAGCCACACTTTTCTATCAGGGATGTGTTCACGTAGTGCACGCTCATCTTATGTTGATCATCCTGGACCATGAAGGAGAACAGCCTGAACTTGGTGGGACCACAAGCCTGGAACAGCCAGGAACAGGTGGGCGCCTCCCTCTGCAGGAAAAGAGGACAGGAAGGTGAACACTATTATAGCCACTGTGGTATACTAAAAACATCAGTAGTGTTGGCAGGGGTAAGTGGGAGAGGGGGGTGGTGGGGGAGAAGCCTCTCGATCAGGCTGCTTCAGAAGGTCTTTAGGAAACTCATGCCATTACTTAATAAGTGAAGATGACAAGGGATAAGGTCACACTGGGTGAAGATATGACATACTATGTTAGTGCTAAGTTGCATTAGCACCACCTGCAGTAGTCTCTTTGACTCAAGAGGGGCCTGGAGAGTTGAGCACTTAGTGCTATCCCAATAAAATCTCAGAAGAGGGAAAAATACAAGACTTCACATCTTACCTTATAGCACTCGAAGTTGGAGGGATGGAGCTCATTGCTCAGGGCCAGGCAGGTCCCCTGGCAGGAAGAGAAGATGAACGTCTTGGGCGCGACAATGCACTGTCCCCAAGCAACTCTGTGAAGGTTCACCTTGCGATCCTGCCGATGGCAGAGTTTCCCTGTAGGGTGCTGAGCCTGGCCACTTTCTTCCTCCTGCTGATTCTTGCCCAGGATCAGCTGCTCCACGTTAGGAATAAAGGGCTCCTGCACGTGAGGCAGGTGAAACAGAGGTGGTTGTGTGTGGAATGAGGATACGAAGAGCAATACTACATCTCGCTTGTCTTGGGTGTTGGAACACTCCTTCAGCCTGCCGTCGGCAATGTCGGTGGATGGGGTCTTTTCCTCTGCTATGAGGGCAGGCACCACCTCCATCCAGTATGTGAGCAAACAGTAAACCTCCAAGAGTGAGTCCTTCTCTGAGTTGTAAGATGAAAAGATAATGGGGAAAGAGCCCAAGAGAACCCTCTGGGGCCCCCTTCGCTGGTCCTTGAACTCTAGAACAAGCTCAGTGGCATGTGGGGCAATGGGTACCCAGGCCCATAGCTGTATCAAGGAACCCCCCAAGAAGGGTGCTGCCTCAAAATTCAGAAGCCAGTAGCTGTGTAGAAACTGGATGCCTATGGGGAAAGAAAAGGAGAAGTTCCAGAGCCCAACAGAAGAAACTTACTAAATACCCCCGCTGCGCCCTAGCTTTTCACTCCCTGCCCACCCAGCCTCCCAGGACAGCTGTATATAACCAGCCCTGAAGCCAGCTTTTGATTCTATAGCAACCAGGATTGAATTGCACTTCCTCGCCCCACCACTGGAATTCAATCAGAGGGAGCTAGCCCTAAGATTGAGAGCCCTTTGAGGTACAATGACCCAGGACAAGCCTCTTGTCCTGTCTTGTCTCTTAACACTCTAGTTGTTGCCCAGGCTACCAGTCACACACTCCATACTTTAGGACAACAACCATTAAGTTTAAGACATCCCACCTATCAGACCTCCAGAGCTGAAACAAGGGAGCAGATTCCTTTCCTGTCAGACCAGCTGAGTATTCCTGCCCCTAACTCCTCGCTCTGCTCCCAAGAGGCCCAAATATCTGCCATGCTTTATAACCCACTCCTCTACAGGCCCCATGAGATGCTTTCAGGCAGCAACTGGAACAATCTCTCCCTGGCAGAGACCAAAGCTCCAGCCACTTACTTTTAGATGTGATGGTAAAGCCACGTTGCCTGGCAGAAAAAATCTCATTCACACTGGATGGCAGAATGTGGGCAGGACAGTCCAGTGTCTCCACCCAGCTTACATGCAAGCACCAAAGGCCCAGGGCCAAAAGTCCAGGGATAAACCAAGAGCTTCCTCTCTTGCTGTTACCAGCCTCCATCATGCCAATCTGAGATGCTAGGTTGCTCCTTCCACTGTCTTTAAATACCCATCTGCCCAGGTGTGAGCTCTATGCTAATCCCTATGGCTTGGGACTGATCAGGAAACCAAGAAAAACTGGATTCAGGTGAGAGAATCTGCTATTCCCAGCATAACTTCAATATCTACTACTGCTTACACAGCAGAAGTGCAAGAAGTGATAATATGGAATATTTCTCAAACTAAACTTCGAAAGCCCAAGGACATAATACGTAGACAAGAGCATTATACAGAGTGTTAGCAATAAGAACAGGTGTGGAGAGTTTCCAAGTTATAAATACTCTAACTCAGCTTCACATCCTCCAGAGCAGTGGTTCTCAGAGTTTAGCCAACATCAGTATCACCCCAAGTATTTGTGAAAACAGATTGCTGAGCCCCATTCCCAGACTCTTGATTGGTCAGTGAGATCTGAGAATTTACCTCGCTAGCAAATTCTCAGATAATGCTGATGCTGCTGGTCCTGAGACCAAACTTTGAGAATCACTAATGCACAGTACGTAGAAGATGTTCTTGTAAGTGTATGTTGATTTGTTAATAATGGATAACTGTGCCGGAGTGTTTTACAGTCTTGAATAGTTTTAAAAATCCTTTGCCTTAAAAGAGTGAAACTCACTAAATCTAGAAGTATCAAATTAAGCACCCATGTAAGGAACGTAGCAACTGGAATTCATGATCCAAATATTTTTTTGTTGTTGTTCAAGGAGAGGAAAAACATGAAATCTTCAAAAAATAAAAACTGACAAAAACAATATAGTTCTCTTCACATAAATATGCACACATATGTACAGAGCAGGAATAATCTGTCAATTAAGCATATGGGATAAGACATTCTTCATTAAAATATTAACCTATATCTCATAATATTTGCTTTTCTTAAAAGACCAAATCACATCAACACACACAATCAGAAGAAGGGAAACTTGAGGTTTATTTAGTCACATTAAAAAATTCAGTGTGTGTGTCCCAAATTATGTAAGTTAGTGCATCACAGATAATGATAATCAGTACATTCCATCTTTAGAAATGCTTTACCAACATTAGCTAATGAACTTACACAGCAATGTTGTGAGGTAGGTATTATTATCCTTATTTTGTGGATGGAGAAACTGAGGAAGAAGAAGGTAATAACTTTCCCAAGGCAGTGATCAGTCAGCTCCCCGTGCAAAGGAAGACTATGTTAAGACAATTCATCTGGAATTTTGTCTCTTAAAAATCATGAGATACAAAACAAAATCAAAGGAAATAACTCAATTTAGAAAAATGGGCTTTGGTAAAGGAATAGGTACTTTTAAAAGCTAAGGACAGAATTTTAAAAGCTAAAAATTTGTATGCCCCCAAGATTCCTAGTAGTTGCTACAACCTCCTGTGTGTGTGTGTGTGTTTTAATCAATGAGAAGTTGAAGTCAGTGATAACTCTCTTTTGAGTTTATAGTCTCTGCTTGCTACCCCCGCCCTTTCTTTTTTGAGATAGGGTCTTACTATGCATCCCAGGCTGCTCTCAAACTCTTGATCCTCCTGCTTCAGCCTCCCAACTGCTAGAATTACAGGCATGTACCGCCACACAAGCTATTCTCTACTTTTTAATGAGTAGGTTCTATGGAACCTCAATTAAATATGTAGTGGGCTTATGGTATTTATAATAAAACTTTCTTCCCTTTTTGTTTGCATAAATTAATCTTCAAATTCTCAGCCAGGGAAAAGGAAATAGCTCCCTTTTGATCTCCAAGCCTTCCCTAAATGGCTTCAAAAACTTCACCGAGCACGAACGTGTTAAGTAAAATTCTTCATGAATTTGTAAATTGCTTTAAAGAAAGCCCTACAATAATCATCTGGCATGAGAAGCTTGTTTTACTCATTTATAGCTAAGCAGCTGTTGTTTTGTTAGCACCTTCAACTTCTTTTACACAAGAGAATCTGAAAATGAATCATGCAGACGAGGGAGGCCAGATTGCGTTCTATGGTAAATGTTTATATATGCTTCTCTCAGAGGGCTTTGCACATTTCAGGAAAGCAAACACCAAAAAAAGATCATTCATTAACCATCATACTGGAGAAAATTTTAGCCAACGATATAGTCAGCTTACATTCCAATGGATTTTATATTTCATGTGTCATTGCCATGCTATAGCTCAGGGTGTGTGATGTGAATCTAGGCTGGCAAAATATGAGCCAACTTTTTGGAGGCCCTGCAAAGCCTAGCAAATTCCTGAAGGGAGTAAAGCAAAATTGACTTCTTGAGTTGTTGACTCTGGTATGCCATTCCATTCTGTCCATTTGGAGCTGGTAAGAAACAGAAGCAGATGAAAATATATTTTTACTAACATGCTCTGTGTCTTCTTGGCCCTTGTGATAATATATGGAAGGATGCTTTGTAAATTATAAATTGCAAGTCTCTCCTGTAGTAGAGGGTATCCTATCCTTCTGTAATACAATCATTGTTAAGCTTTTCCTTGAGTACCTTACCAATAAAGTAATTACCATTTTCCCCAATATCTGAGCTGGGGTTTAGCTTAGTTGGCAGAGTGCTGCTCCACATTCTCTGGGGACCCAAGTTTGATCCCCAGCACCGCAAAAATAGGAGAAGGACTTGGAAATCGACTCTTGAATCAATCCCGAAAAAATCAGCCATTGAAAATGCTATGAGGGTCATTATGAGTTAGACACAACTCGACGGCACGTAACAACAACTCCGGTATCTACCCTCTGCATGTCTGTCAGCTTGTTGTGCTGTAGGGGCTTGCGTGTTGCTGTGATACTGAAAGCTATGCCACAGGTATTTCAGCTATCAGCAGGGCCACCACAGTGGACAGGTTTCAGCTGAGCTTCCAGACTAAGACAGATGAGAGAGAAGGACCCAGCAGCCCACTCCTAAAACAATGAGCCATGGAAAATCCTATGAATAGCAGAGAAGCACTGTGAAATATAGTGGCAGAAAATGAGCCCCCAGGCTAGAAGGCATTCAAGGAATGACTGGGGAAGAGTTGCCTCCTCAAAGTACAGTTGACCTTAATGGTGAGAATAGAATAAAGTCCCTGGATCTCCAGTTGCTAATGAGGCATGACTGAAAATGAGCAGAAGCATAGTGGCTGCAACCATGGGCTCAAACAGAAAAAGATCATGTGCATGGCACAGTGTTGGGTAATGTTTTGTTCTGTTGTATATAGGGTTATTATGAGTCAGATTCAACTCAACAGTCCTTAACAACAACAATAGCCAATAGCTACATATATGGTCATTCATTAATAAACTATGTATACATCCCTACTAGTATTAGAAATAGAAATTGAAAAATAATAAGAAAAACATACAGGAATTCTATTTCTAATATTTTTTCCTGCTCCCAATGGATTATTTTTAGAGACTACTGCTCTACTATAATATTAAGCTCATTTTACAAATAAGGAGTGATAATTATAATTAGTATTTACATATAAACACTGCTAAATATTACTAATCCCTGTGCTTTACATATATTAACTTGTTTGATCTTAGTATCAGTCTTATGTAAAAGGAAGGATTATTATCTCCATTTCACAAATGATGAAGTTAAAGCACAGACTGGCCACCCAATTTGTCCCTGGCCACACAATTAACAAGGAACAGGGAAAGGGTTTAAAACCAAGCAACCCAGAGGCAGACTGTAGCTAATCTGAAATCTGAAGGCCTGGTACATTATTATCATACTTCTGGTAAGTATTG
Organism: Pedetes capensis; assembly: GCA_007922755.1. NCBI lineage: Eukaryota > Metazoa > Chordata > Mammalia > Rodentia > Pedetidae > Pedetes > Pedetes capensis. The sequence goes on from VMDO01021119.1 coordinate 31,231, forward strand.
GGGCTTGTATACATTGACTTCCATAATATCTGCATAATGGCATGTGTCTTACCATTTAATAATTATTGCTTTGAATGTTTGTCTGCCCCACTAGATTAAAAAGTCTTTGAGTGCAGAATCTGAAATATTTTTATATTTATATTGCAGCACTGAGTACAGTGCCTGGTGCCAGGAAAAAGCACTTGGTAGGCATTTGTTGAATGGATGGTTGAATGAAACAAACAAATAAGATTTTAATAAATAGAGAGATGAATAGATTTAACCTAAATTACTAGATATCCACTGAAATTTGAATGTGCTTAAATAGGGATGGGAAGCTCTCCTGCCAACAAGAATATTCAGACTTTCTTCTTAATGAGAAATTGATTTGTTGTTAAACCAACATACAGAAAGAAATATACTGCTCATGTTACACAAGCCTCCTCAGGTAGGAATACTGTCAAATTCATGAGCCTCCAATCCCTTGACCTTAGAGAAGAAAGATAAGATATTGTTTATGGAAATAATATGTCTCTCAGGGGTCTTACTCATGTTTTCTCATATGAAAAGAATAAAATAAGAAGAGAATCTACTTTCATGCTCTGCAGTCAACAGGAAATCAGTTTCATTATGAACATATCCCTGGATACCCTAAAGTTAAAAATAAAATAAAAGATGAATGAATGAATGATAGATTTGCCTTTGTGAAGTAAAATCCAGATTTAATCCAATCTTTTATTATTTTTCTTCGGTTCTAGGGGGTTGACCCCAGGTCCTTGCCCATGCTAGACAAGTATTCTACTGTTGAGCTGCAAGGTCTTCCTAAATTGTATAGGCTGCCTCTGGCCTCAAACTTGTGATCCTCCTGCTTCAGCTTCCTGAGTTGCTAGGCTTACAGGGGTGTTCTATGGCACCCAGCTGGATCCAGTCTTAATCCAGCACATGTGGGTTTACTTCCATTAAAACTATGCTTTGTCATAATATAAATACCCAGAATGCAAGACTCTGTGACATTTATCCCAAACTGGGAGTCTGTATATTTCCTTCCTTTTGAATGGTGCAAATCAGCCCTGAGATCTGATAGTAAAACTTTGAAAAGTTTCTTCCTATATTTGAAGCTGGAAAACCTTCAAGGCAATTTGATTCAAACACACTTTCTAGCAAAATAAGTGTATCTTTTACACTGATTTACTTCTGCACATAGATTAATATACAAAAGTCCAAATCAAGAGAGTGACTGAAATTGCTTTAATAAATCAAATTATGTACTTAATGTAATATGATGAGTTCTCTCTAAATACTATATAATTTTGTCTGTTTTCCATTGCTTTATATTCTTTCAAATGAAAGACGATTTTATAGAAGGTGAATTCTAGACTTCCTTTGCTATAATTATATTTGGTTGTTTTTATTTAGGCTAATTAGTGTTGCTCTTTGCAACTTTAACAATCAGATGAAATTCCTATTGTTCTAAAACATTACCTACCAAACATAACATCACTCTGAGAGCTGTGCCTGTCTTGTGTTTAATTTTCTCTTTTCAGGATCATATCCACCATTGTTTTTATTTGTTGTTGTTGTTGTTGTTGTTAGGTGCAGTCGAGTCAGGTCTAACTCATAGCGACCTTTATAGGGTTTTCAATGGCTGATTGTTTCAGAATTGCTTTGGGAGTGGATTGCCTTGTCCTTCTCCCAGTTGTTGTTAGGTGCCGCCAAGTCGGGTCCAACTCAAAGTGACCCTAAGTAGGGTTTTCAATGTCTTATTGTTTTGGGATTGGTTTGGGAATGGATTGCCAAGTTCTTCTCCCATTTTGGCAGTGTTTTGGATCAAACCCAGGGCCTCAGAGAGAGCAGAACAGCGATCTACCAACTGAACTAAACCTCAGCCCCATTATCCGCCATAGTATCTATACATTGTTACTGAATTAAATCACTATTGAACTACTTAGCAAAATTAGCATTTTTCAAAGGTATTATTCATTTTAATGAGTAGAGAGGGGAGTAGAGCTCTGCTAAAAGTCTGGTTAAGTGGATCCTGAAAGTAGCATCAATATCATCTAATGCCATCTTAGAAATGCAGAATCTCAGAACTCTTCAATTTTAAGATACATTTGAAGCAACTGAGGATGTTAAAAAACAAATTCAGTATGTCGAGGATGGGCCAGAGAGTCTGTGTCTCAGGAAGCTCTCAGGTAATGCCTGTTAGCTAGTTCCCAGACCACTCTGAACAGCAAAGCCTAGGAAATGAGCTCACAAGGATTCCACACCTGCAGGCCTTCTACCTAAAATAAAGAGATTAATTGGGAAAAGTTAGTAGTTGATAAATGAGGATGTGCTTAGCATATTGTCTGTGACTAGCCCTCTCATGATTGAGTTATTTGACTTTAGGTAGACTATATTTCTCTACTTCTTATCTCTATTAAGTGAAGGTAGTACTTCAGTTTGTTGACCTTTGTATTCATTTTGTGCATTCTATTTGTTAATAATATTAAGACCAACCAACCGTCACTAGAAATATTTATTTTTAAGAGAGATAGAATCAAACATATAAAGATATAATTCTCAAGTAGAAAAGGAGAACTCATCTATTTAAAATATTTTAAATATTGTTGTGATTTAAGATTAGTTAAATGTTTACCAAAACCAAGTTAAAGAAATCCCAGTGGTCTCTAATTCTACCATGTGAATATAAATCTGGGAAAATTGTTGAATTGATTTCCTCACCAGATTCCTCATCCATAAAATGGGCTTAGAATCAAGTTTCCTAAAAGCATAGATGCCAAAAGGTACTATCAAAATATATTGGTTCCTCTATAAAAATGGTTCTCAAAGTATGGATCAGCTACTTCAGCATCCCTGGAAACTTGTTAGAGAAGTTCCCAGACCCTACTCAAGACCTATTGAATCAAAACTCAGGTTAGAGCCCAGAAATGTGTTTTTAACAAGCCCTCAGGTGGTTCTGACATACACTAAAATGTGAGAGCATCTGCTCTTTCTAAAGTACAATTATGGTAATTCTCAATCAGATCTCCCCAGATTTTAAAGGACTTTTCTATTCAGTTGCTCCATAAGGTTGTGTGATACGAAGAACTTTTTAGTAGCATAAAGCAATACAACCTGATTCCTAGAACATGAAGTCATGAGATACCGGGGAATCTCATAATAGACAGATATGCTTACGTCAAAACTAAGCTCCAAAGAAATAATTGCTGCTGCTGCTGCTGCTGCTGCTGCTGCTGCTGCTGCTGCTGTTGTTGTTGTTGTTAGGTGCCATTGAGTTGGGTCTGGCTCATAGCAACCCTATGTACAACAGAGGAAATCTCAAAATGCAAGAAATTATATGGAAAGCCACAGGCAAAACAGTAAGCAAGGACACTGTGTCCAGGGGGTGGGGTTTAAAGCTTATCTGGGGACAAGAGATATGGCCTAGGGACACATGCAGTAAGGAGCTAAAACTGAGACTCATTTATAAGTTTCAGACCATCTTAGTAAAAGGAGAATTGGATAAACTCTGCCTGCTGTACAGAGAAGTTGGTTTTTCCTTCAGGCTCTGAGTAGAAACAAACATAGATTCTATGGGAGATTTCAGTTTCCAGATAGGCATGCATGAATGTGGAATCTAATTTACCACATTGCTGGATAAGGAGATCCCAAAGTGAAATCCTACAGCTTGTTGAGACCAGCAGAAGCAGAAGCAAAAGCAAACATGAATCCTCCCTGTAGGGATGTTTCCACAACCCAAAGTATAGCAGTCAGCCCTTTAGAAAACAGAAAGAGAAAAAAAAAGTGGGAAAAAGACATTTTCTAACAAAGAAATAGTGTACTACTCAGAAGACTTTGGCTGAGGCAACCATGAAAGAGTATACCTCCATGTAAAGGAAGTTGAACCTAGAAAGAATTTCTTACAACTCAACAATAGAAATACAAACAACCTGATTTTTAAAGAAGCAAAAGATGGGAATAGGCATTTCTCCAAAAATAGTAAAAAAAAATAAAAGAAAAGAAAAGAAAGAAAGAAAGAAAAAAAAGAAGAAAAAAAGAAAAAGAAGTTAATAAACAGATGAAAAGGTGCTCAACATCATTAGCCATTAGAAAAATAAAAACTAAAACCACAATGAAATACGACTTGATACTCATTAAGACTGCTATAATCAAAGAGACTGATAGCAGTAAGTACTGGGGAGGATGTAGAGAAACTAGAGCCCTCAGATGTTGCCTTTGGGAATATAAAATGATGCATCTACTTTGGAGAAAACTTTGGCATTTCCTAAAAATGTTAAATATAGAGTTACCTAGTGATCCAGCAATTTTTTACCTAGGTGCATGCCTATAGGAATTGAAAACATACATTCACACAAAAAATTTTCATGACTATTCACAGCAGCATTATTTGTAATAGTCCAAAGGTAGAAATAATCCAAATACCAAATATCCATCAACTGATGAAAAATAAAACATGGTAAATCCATAAAATGAAATGTTGTTGTTGTTGTTAGGTGCTGTCGAGTCGAGTCCAACTCATAGCAACCCTATGGACAGCAGATCGAAACACTTGCCAATTCTGTGCCAGGCGAACGATCTTATTTATGTTTAAGGCCATTGTTGCAAACACTGTGTCAATCCATCTGGTGGAGGGTTTTCCTCTTTTGCATTGACCTGCCACTCTCCCAAACATGATGTCCTTCTCCAGGGATTGTTCTCTCCTGACTACATGTCCGAAATATGTAAGACGCAGTTTGGCCATTCTTGCTTCCAAGGAGCACTCTGGTTGCACTTCTTCTAGGACAGATTTGTTGGTTCTTTTGGCAGTCCATGGTATATTCAATAGACGTCTCCAGCACCACAATTCA
>VMDO01021120.1:0-36050 GCA_007922755.1 Pedetes capensis
TGGATCACAAGCGAGTTCGAACTTAATCCTGTCAGCTCACGGGAGGCAGAAGTAGGTAAGAGTCTGCTATGATCCAGTCTGAGTTTTAGTGAAATCACCCTGGAAGGAACTTTAGGCACGCCTGTTTGAGCACAAGGATGAGAGGCAGTGGGGATTTCTCCTGTGTGTCCTAGAGCAGGAGATGAGCACAGGGAATGTGAGGATCAGGGACCAAGGCAGAACTTCAGAGGTTGGCCCGCTGTGGTGTCAGCCAAGAGGGGCGAGGGAGAAAGAAGGTGATCCTGAGGTTTGTCTTCTTTAATTTCATTTTATTTTTTGATTGATTTGGGATTTTATGTCTAGAAGAGATCCCAGAAAAGATGCAGGTTTATGAGCTGGGGGAGGCAGACTAGAGCTCTTTTGGAGAATGAGTTACGAGTTGTGAGAAACCTCTGGAGATGTACAGCGAGAAGCTGGAAATTCAGGTGTGGATGTCAGCAGAGATTGCCACAGACACTAAGCTCTGAGAGGTGTCAGGGTGTCGGTTTACACCGACGTCATGGGAATAGAAGGGTGTGAGGGAAAGGAGAGCCCCCCACAAAGCACCCTGGGAACATCAGCACTGAGAACGTGGTTGTTGAACTCACGACTGCCTATATCCTTTGTGGGGCCCAGGGAAGAATGGAAATGTGAAGGTCCTTGCTCAGAAATTATTCCGATGTTTCAAGGAGCAAGAGCAGAACGTGAAGGAGTGGCTCATCTTGGTCTGCAGTGTGGTTCTTTACCCACACAGATCATTCCACACTGCGGGGAAACTGCACACCAGCAGAAACCTGTCTCCTACCAACCTTCACCTATTTACCTAATTGCCCAGTGCTGGTGTATGCACGTACTGGTTTCAGAATTGCTAATCTGCACCTCCATGGGAAGGAATCTCAGCAGGCAGTACAGGGCTTATGTGCAGTCCATTTGCTTTTAGTCTGAGGGGCTCCACTGGCTTCCACAGTTATTTAAATGAGCACATGTCCCCTACTCCCATCTGTGACATTGCCTCATATATTTCTACCATTGTTAGATATTTTTTGTTACCTTCTTCATTCCACCCTGGGATCCTCCACATTCATACGAGATGTCTTTTTTAAAAGGTCACAAACATTTGCATCTTGGTGCTGTGAGGATCTGAGTTTTGACAAACGCATGGTGTCGTGTTCCACCATTAGCATATCACACAGAATAGTTCCTTCTCCCCCACAAATCCCCTGTGCTTCATTTGTTCAACACTTGCCACCCCCTTGCTCAAGCTTCTGACAATCACAGGTCTTCTTACTGTCTCTACAGTTTTGTCTTTTCCAGAATGTCATACACATGAACACATATGGTGTGCATGATTTTCAAACTAGCTTCTTGCACTTAGAAATACGCATTTACTAGCCATTCGTGCCCTTACATGGCTTAATAGCACAGTCCTTATACATTAAACAGTAGTCTACTGCACAGATATAGTGGTTTGTTTATCCACTCACCTATTGAAGGCCATCTCTACTTCCAGTTTTTAGTGATTGTGACTAAAGCTGCTATAAGCCTTCATTTGCAAGATTTTATGTGGAGGTAAATTTTCGGAGCAGTTGAGTAAATACCCAGTTGAGCACAATTTGGGGGTCATAAGGTAAGATTATGTAACTATTTTCCAAAGTGACTGTACTATTTTGGATTACCACCAGGAATTAATGGCAGTTTGTATGGCTGAGTCCTTGCCAGGTATTTTTCCCCACCATTCTAACAAGCGTGCAGCCATATCTCTGCTTTAATTTGCAGTTCCCTAATGACAAACAGGGGCTGGGATTTAGCTCAGTTGGTAGAGCACTGTACTGCAGTCTCTGAGGTCCTGAGTTCAAATCCCAGCACCGCAAAAAATGGGAGAAGGGCCTGGCAATCCACTCCCAAGGCAATCCCGAAATGGTCAGCCATTGAAAACCCTATGAGGGTCACCATGAGTCGGATACCGACTTGATGGCACCTAACAACAACAACAACAATGACAAACAATACTGAGCATCTTTTCAGATGCTTATTCCCTACCTGTTTATCTTTTATGGTGAAGTATCTGTTCTGATCTTTTGCACATGATTTAACCAAGTTTCTGGGTGTACGTGTGTTCTTGTTGACTTTTGTGGGTTATTTGTATATTTAGGGCACAAGTTCTTTATCTGATATGTGCTTTGCAATTTTTTCTCACTCTGTAACTTCTTTTAGTCACTTTAACCATGTTTTTCACAAAGTAGAAGGCTGTACTAAAGTCCATCCTATCACATTTTTCTTTCATGTATCTTTCTGTTGGTGTCTTATCTATAAATTTATCACTAAACTCAACTTCCCCAGAAATTTTCTCCTATTTTTTCCCAGAAGTTTCATGGTTTTGCATTTGTTTATGCTCCTTATTTTATTTATTTATTTGAATATGGAGATCCAATTGTTTTAGCATCATTTGTTGACAAGACTATCATTTCTCTATGGAGTTATCTCTGCACCTTTGTAAAAAAACAAATAAATAATTGCATATATTTGTGTGGATCTATTTATGAGCCAGCTATTCTGTTTCATTGACTTGTGTACCTATTCTTTTGCTAGTATCATCCTGTCTTGGTTACTCACACTACCTTATTTAAAGCCTTATATTAGGTCTTAGGGCTGGGGTTTAGCTCAGTTGGTAGAGGACTGTGCTGCAGTCTCTGAGGTCCCGAGTTCAATTCCCAGCAACACAAAAACGGGAGAAGGGCATGGCAATCCACTCTCACGGCAATCCTGAGACAGCCAGCCATTGAAAACCCTATGAGGGTCGCTATGAGTCAGATACCGACTCGACGGCACCTAACAACAGCAAATTAGGTCTTAAAATTGAGTGAGATGAGTCCCCCAACTTTCTCCTTTGGTATTGGGTTACTGTTCTAAATCTTTTACCTTTTGATATGAATTTTAGAATCAGGTTGTCAATATGTACAAAATAATTTGCCAGCATTTTTATTGCATTAAATCTATAAATCAAGTAGGCAGAATTCACATCTTCACAATATCAATTCTTCTATACAGACTATTTCTTCCTTTAGTTGGATCTTCTTTGAATTCTTTTATGATAATTTGCTTTTTCACATATAAATCTTGCACAAGTTGTTAGACCTATACCTAAATATTATATCTAATTATAAATGCAACTGACTTTTGTACATTGACCTTATATCCTGTTACCTTGGTACACTCACATAATTGTTCTAGAGGCTTTTTTTGAAGATTCTTTGGGGGTTCTCTACATAGACAGTCTCTAAATAAAGACAGCTATATGTCTTCCTTTCCAGTGTATATATCTTTGTTTTCCTTTTCTTGTACTGCACTCTCTGGGAATTTCAGTATCATGGTGAATAGGAGTAGAATACCCTTGCCTTCTTCTCGACCTTAGTGGGGACATGTCCATTGTGCCATTAACGGGCATGATATTTACTGCAGAATTTTTGTAGGTGACTTTTATCAAGATGAAGAAATTCTCCTCTATTACTAGTTTGCTAAGCATTTCATTCACGAATTAGTATTTAATTTTGCCAAATGATGTCTTTGCATCAATTGATGTGATTGTATGATTTCTAAAATTTATCTTATTGATATAATGGATAAAATTGGTTTTCAAATATTAAACCAACTTTACACACCTGGAACAAATCCCACTGGGCTATGCTGTGTATTTTTATATGTTATTGGGTTAGATTTGCTAATATTTTGATAAATTTTGCATCTATCTTTTCACAGACATTGGTGTGTGATTTTCTTTTCTTGTAAAGCCTCTATATGGTTTGGTGTTAGGGTAGTACTAACCACATTGATAGGATGTATTCTCTCTGTTTCTCTTTTCTGGAAGATATTGTGAATAATTGTTGTTATTTCTTCCATAAATAATCAATGAAACCATGTGGGCTTGGTGCATTCTTTTTTGGGAGGTTATTAAGTCTTGATTTAATTTATGTAATAAATAGAAAGCTATTCAATTATTTATTCCCTTTCCTGTGAATGTTGATGGTTTAGATCTTTCAAGGAAATTGTGCACTTCAACTAACTTATGAAAGTTTGGAGGCCACAATATTGTTTATATTATACATTTATTATTCTTTTAATGACTATGGGATCAGTAGTGAGGACCCATCTTTCATTTCTGATACTGATATTTTGTGTTCTCTCTCTTTTTTCTTAGTTAGTTTGACTAGAAGCTTATCAATTTTACTCATATTTTCAAATAAACATCTTTTGGTTTTGTTGTTTCCATTTCTTTTTCTTTAACTTTCACCGGTTTCAAACCTGATTTTTTTCCCTTTCTTTCTTCCATTTGCTTACGTGTTCTGCACTTTTAGAAGGTCATCCCAGTTGACTTACAGAGTTTGGAATGGAGGGGAGTGAAAGTGGACACAAGGAGACTGGTTAGGTTAGGTTAAGGCCAAGTCCAGGCAAGATGGAGTGGTGGCTTGACTCAGGGTGAGGGAAACAGAGAGAACCCCACAACTTGCTGCTACCTAAATGGCCTCTTGATCTACAGAACCAAAAGTCAGTCTCACAGGCATATATAGATGGGCTTTGGAGAGAGAAAAACACACACACAGAGAATAGTCTACAAAACATGAAGATACAATCTCAAATGCCTACATGCAGCCATTGGAGTGCTGGTAAACATTTAACAGCCAGCTCTGGGGTTGACTGGGGTGGGGAGACCTGCTTTGTAGATGTCCCGTTACTGTGGTATAAATGGGCTTAAACATAAATAAGATTGTGTGCCTGTCACAGAATCAGGAAGTGTTTTCATGTGCTGTACATAGGGCCGCTATGAGTCGGACTCAACTTGATGGCACCTAACAACAACAACAATGGTATAAAAACATCCATCACAGCTGACTTCAAGCTATGGCCCTGACATCACTGGATACAGAGCTGTGAAGAGACACATCCCAGCTTGTGCAAGCTGGCATGATCAGCTGCACATCCTGCTGCTTCTGATTTTTGGTGTCTCTAGGACTCCATGAAGAACTTTGGAGAAACTGGGGCTGATGATAGTGATTTTGGAATTGTATGGCATTTGCTTTCATCATTACTCATACTGTTTTGAATGTTTGGAGTTACACACAAAAACGGTAATAATTTTAATATCCAAAGAATAGGATATGAGTAGGGGTACAACCTAACGTGTTGTTGTCAGGTGCCATTGAGTAGCGACCCATATAGGGTTTTCAGTGGCTGATTATTTCAGGATTGCTTTGGGAGTGGGTTGCCACTTCCTTCTCCTGTACCTAATGTGTGCTTAGCACATAATGTTTTTTGTTGTTAGATGCCGTGGAGTTGAGTCCAACTCATAGTGACCCTACGTACAATAGGCAAAATGCTACCTGACACTGTATCCTGCCTGGCACTATTGTCAGTGCTTCTCTGCTATTCATAGGGATTTTGATGGCTTATTGTTTTGGGAGTGGGTTGTCAGGTCCTTCTCCCAAGCCTACAGTACCTGGTATTCCCAGGTGGTCTCCCATCCAAGAACTAACCAGGCGTGACCCTGCATAACTTCCTAGATCTGACAGGATTGGACGTCACAGTGGTACAATGCACACTTAGACATAAAAGGTAACCATTATCCACTTGTAGCACTGAATTAGATTCTACTATAGTCCCTCTCAGTGGTATCCCATATGAATCTATACTTTTCTTGTGGTTGTGATCCTATCACAGACCTAATGAATAAATGATATTAAATACTTGAGATTAAAGTTTGCACCTGCTGGTGACATGTCTTTGCCATCTCCTCCTCATTAAAAGCTTCATTTTGTATTTTCCAGTCAAATGACTACAAATGTGTATGCTGTTTTGTTGAGTGGCATATCCCTGAAGCATGGAGACAGTCTCACCACCTTGATTTCCACCTCTGAGGTTATTAACATGATTTATTAAGAAGCTACAGGAAATTAGTTGCTGAATATTTCAATATAGAGAGGAAATAATGTAATTCCATTGTTACCATGGAACCACAGTATCTTGAACTAACCTGTAGTCATAGTAACAAGATAAGGACATATTCCTTAAATGTTTAACTATGATTCTGTACTTCATGCACATTCAAGAACAGTCGATTCTTGTTATTTATAATTGAATTAATTTTCTGTTACATTTGGGGTCCACTCTTCAACACTGCTTTTCAATTACTTTAATTTTAAGATGATGGGTTTAATAGATTTTCTTCAGGAGATTATTGTTAGAGTGAGGATAGAACTTCTTTATGGTATAAAAGGGCCTTTAAAATGAGTAAATGCCAGGCTTGATGGTGCATGCTTGTAATCCTAGCAACTCGGGAGGTGGAGGCTGGAGGACTATGAGTTCAAGGCCACAGGCAGCCTGAGACCCTGACTGAAAATAAAGATGAGAAAGGGGCTGCAGGTGCAACACACTGGTAAAGCACTTGCAAAGTATGTGTGAGACCCTGGGTTCAACCCCCAAGTTGAATAAATAAATAAATATTTTTGAATGAGCCAAATAGCATCTTTGAGGATAAACTGTGGAGTATAAGGGTAAATCTATCTCTGAGTCTTCAAAAGTGGCATTCACACCTGCCTAACTAAAGCTCCTAAGTATGAAAATATTAACTGTATTGGATACACACAATGATAAAAATAATACTACATTACAGTTGTCAGTGTGGTTTGCCAGAATACTGTCTAAGATTCTCTTGTTTGATCCTCTCAAAAAGGTCTCATGAGGCAGGTACTGTTACCACCTCCGTTGAGTAGATGCAGAAAGCAAGGCACAGAGACATGGCATATCTTGAGCAGTAATGTGGCAGGTAAGGGGCAGGGATGGGATTTGAACCCTCACAGTCTGACCCTGTCACTCAAAATTCCATCTGCTGCTCCCACCACCTTCTGCATTCATCCAGCCATGCTCACAGGCTGAGTCTGCAGGGTGCTGCTTGTGGTCTCTCAACCCTATCCTACCCTTGTTCTTTTTGGTCGCCGGGAGACTGAAGCCTCAGAGTCACCAGGGCCTGCTGGCTCCCAATCTCCACATTGATTCCACTGAATTTGTGGCTGTGGCTTAGGTCATGTTCAGGGTGGCCTGCTCAGAGCCAGAGTTAAGTAAAAGAGGTCTTAGCTCTCAGTGAGTTCAGAGACCAGTGAGAAATAAATACCCAGAAGGCCAACATCAGCCCTCCAGCACCGCTTTGGATATTTAGGGTCCTTTGTGCTTCCAGATGAATTTAGCATTGTTTATTCTATTTCTGTGGAGAACATCATTGGAATTTTGATGGGGACTGCATTGCCTCTGTAGTGGGCTGGGATTTAGCTCAGTTGGTAGAACACTGCACTGCAGTCTCTGAGGTCTCGAGTTCAATTCCCAGCACAAAAATGGGAGAAGGGCCTGGCAATCCACTCCCAAGGCAATCCCGAAACAGACAGCCAACGAAAACCCTATGAGGTTCGCTATGAGTCGGATACCAACTCGATGGCACCTAACGACAACAGCATTGCCTCTGTAGATTGATTTTAGTAATACAGCCAATTTCACAATGTTAATTCTTTTGATTCTCTTGACCCATGGGTACGGGAGGTCTTTCCCTGTCCTGGTGCCTTGTTCAATATCTTTCTTCAGAGCTTTAGAGTTTTCATTGTCGTAGTCTTTCATTGCCTTGATTAGGTTTATTCCTAGATATTTTATTTTTTGAGGCTACTGTGAATGGGATTGTTTTCCTGATTTTTTTCTCTGCTTGTTCACTATTGGAATATAGAAAAGCTACTGATTTTTGTGTATTGATTTTGTATCCTCCTACTTTGCTGAACACGTTTATCATAGCTCAGAACTTTTCAGGCGGCAGGTCAATAAATACATGGAAAAGTGTGTTCAACACCCTTAGCCATCGGGGAAATGCAAATCAAGGCTACACTGGGGTTCCATCTCACTCCAATCAGAATGGCCAGCGTCAAGAAATCAAACAACAGCAAATGCCAGTAAGGATGCAGGGAAAAGGAGCCTCTTACACTGCTGGTGAGAATGCAAATTAGTCCAGCCACTGTAGAAATCAGTGTGGTGTTTCCTCAGAAAACGAAAAATGGAACTACTATGTAATCCAGGGGCTGGGATTTAGCTCAGTGGGTAGAGTGCTGCGCTGCAGTCTCTGAGGCCCCGAGTTCAATTCCCAGCACCGCAAAAATGGGAGAAGGGCCTGGCAATCCACTCCCAAGGCAATTCCGAAGCACTCAGCCATTGAAAACCCTATGAGGGTCGCTATGAGTCGGATACTGACTCGACAGCACCTAACAACAACAACAACATGTAACCCAGAAATACCACTCCTGGGTATGTGCCCAAAGGAGCCTAAGTAAGCATACCATAGAGATAACAGCACATCCCCATTTATTGTTGCAATATTGACAATAGCCCAGATACAGAATCAGCCTGGGTGTTCATCAACAGATGAATGGGTAAAGAAAATGTGGTATGTATGCACAGTGGAGTAATATTCAGTCATAAAGAAGAAATAAACCATGTTGTTTTCAGGAAAATGGCTGGAACTAGCTATCATCATAATAAAGGAAATAAGCCAGAACTCAGAAAGACAAATATCATATATTTTCTTGCCTAGGTGAAATCTAGATGTAGGAAAAAAAAAAAAAAAGACATGAAAATAGAAAGGGAAGAGGAAAAGGACCAGCAGGGGAGAAAGAATGGGAGAGAACACAAACTCCAGGAGTCAGAGGTTTAGAATAATCACTTCAATCTATAGTAATTTCTTCAGGAATCAAGGACAGAGGAGCAATAGCAAAATAGGCTTCTGAATGACCAGGTGTTTGCTTCCATTTGCCAAACCGTTGACACGGCCTGCTGAACAATTAAACCAGCACAAAAATAATGACTGCATTGTTACCACTAATAATGACAACAATAGCATGACATGCCAGGAAAGCTCTGGGCAGGGAAATTTTGCTTACAAGCCCCTGGCCTTCAAAATTGCACACCCTCTCTGATAATGATTTTCTCCTTTTCATTAAGCTTTGTGGAGTCTTAACTGTTGAGTTTCAAATGATAAATATTAAACCAAATGCTGCCACTGCCCAAGTGTCTGTGATCAATGTCTAACAGGGGAGTTGGCATCACCCTGCTCTGAGTTTGTCAGCGAACAAGGCAGCGCTGCAGCTTGCGTTGCCCTGACAAATAGCTCGTCACTGTAATTAAAGCAGAACTGGATGCCCGCTGCTTTGGGCTTCACCACCCTTTGTGTGGACAAATAAATTGGAGCAGCAGCGTATGGATGGAGACCAACAATGGGATCTGACGTCCCTGTGCTTGCATCCGCAAGGCCAAGAAGCAGCACGTCCTCTGCGCCTCCATTTGCAGCATGAACATCTACCTTGCACCCCAGGATCCCAGAGGCAGACTCATGTCTTCTGGTGGTTGGAGTGTGGGGACCCCAGTCTCCAATGACCTTCCTTGGGTGGTGCAGGGAAGGCGGGCTCAGAAGCTGCTGGCTGTGAGGAAGGCAGGCTATTTCTATCAGTTTTGCAAAACAGGATGCTATTCTCCAAACAGACACCAGGGGTGATGGAGCCTTCTGCTCACAGAAGCCAGATTCTCTAGCCCAGGTAATGAACTCTTGGCATATGGCGTCATATGCAGTTTTTTTTTTTTACTGAGGGTGGGGTAGTGGGGGTTGAACCCAGGGCCTCATGCATGGTTTGCAAGCACTCTACCACTGAGCTGTACCCTCAGCCCATTCTTTTCCTTTTTTTAAATTTTGAGACAGTGTCTCACTAAGTTATGCAGGCTACCTCTGCCCTTACACTTGCGCTCCTCCTGCCTCCCTCTCCAGAGTTGCTGGGACTACTGGTGTGTGCCACCGCACCCAGCTTGAGATTTTTTTTTTCCCAGGGAAATTTAGCTCTGAGCAGGTAAGAATATTGACAAGAACCTGGCCTTAATGTTTGTTTTTGCCCCCCGCCCCCAGGACTTGGCACAGCATAACTAATTCACAATCTTTAGGAATTTGGTGTCCACTCAGTGAAACAATCTGTAGTGTATCTCTTCTGTTCCAGGCCCTGAATGTACAGTTGTAAGCACACCTGTCCCATGGTGCTTGTGTTTGAATTTATTGCTGGGCTCGTGTTCCCTTCTCCTCAGCTAGAACGCAGAAAGCATCAGATGGGGAGACAGAACTGCTGCTTTTTTTCAACATTTAAATTTTTTGGCTGGGATTTAGCTCAGTTGGTAGAGCACCACTCTGCAGTCTCTGAGATTCCGAGTTCAATTCCCAGCACCGCAAAAAAGAGAGAAGGACATGGCAATCCACTCCCTAGGCAATCCCAAAACAGCCATTGAAAACCCTGTAAGGGTTGCTATGAATCAGACATGACTTGAGGGCACCAAACAACAACAAAAGCCTGGGCAGGGCTCAGGCAAGCCAGCATCCTTCATAAATACAGCAGTGTGTTGGTTAGATGAGTTTCCCGATCCGCTTCCCCCCCCCCCCCCCCCCCCCCCCCCCCCCCCCCCCCCCCGCAAACATCAGGTCTTTGAAAGAGTGCTACTGCAGGAACAAAAGAGGTCTTGAGGATCCAAACAAGTGCCAGCCTGTGCCACCTCCTTGTGGGAGCAACCTTCCAAGCCACTTCTGTAGAGGACCTGGCCCCACCGGGAGAGAAGCAGGGGGAGGAGCCTGACCAAGCACTCGCAGTGAGCTGGGCGAGTTTGTCTTCCCTTTCCACAAACTGGAAGGTGAGTGGACTAGACTTGTCTCATGTACCCAGAAACTCGACTCAGGGGGAGTCAGGGTCCTACGCAAGAGTCAAAGAGCCAGTCACCAGCAGACCAGAAACCAAAGGCAAGTCGGTCTCATTCCCTAATTTTGCACGTGGACCACAGGGCTGGGACAGGCATGGGTAAGAACCTCTCTGCTCAGAGTACCTTCACTGCAGCACATCCCGAGGATTGATTTTATTAGAGGCAGGCAGAGGGATATGGCAAGGGTGAGTGGCAGCTGAGAGTGCCTGGAAGGGGAGCAGGAGATGAGGAAAATATGGAAAGGACACACAGAGAGGGAGGAGGGGAAATAAGAAAGGGAAATGGGGAAAGGAAGGGAAGTGCCACACCTTTTACCCCTAAGGCAAAATCCAGATCCCTCCCCCCCACTCCTCCCTCTCGCTCTCTTTATCCTCACCCCCACACACACACGCATGCAGACACACACGCAGACATAAATATAGAGAGTTATACACACAACAAGGCATGCAAGTAGAAGGGGGACCATTAGTGGGGAGGGAGTTGATGGGGGAGCTGGGTCATGAGAGGGTAATGGAGCAATGAACAGTGATATGCACGTATGGAAATGAAGCTCATTAAGGTGTACATTAAAAATTACTAATTAAAATATTTTAATAATAAAAAAGACACATGGCAGAGTGAAGCATCTAATGAAGGGGGCTTATGGTCACTCCACACATTCCTGTTGCCTGAGAGTCTATCACAATTCTATTTTGATGGTCATAATGATAAATGTCACCTTTTCAATGATAAGTATATTCATTTCAGTTTACGTTAAGACAGGAAACTAGTGTGAAACTAGAGAAACTAGTAAACAAAAAGTCATCCAAGCAGCTGACTTTTTCAAAACATTTTTTGCTTCAGTTACCTGTAATATTTACCTACAAGGAAGCATTCTCTCCACAGAGCTAACTACAGAAAGTTCACCTCACAACATGTGGTACTTTAAGTAACATGTTACATAATATGAGTTATATATGTATAGATACATACTCACATATTACACTTAAATTTCTGAGACTTTCCTAAATATGTCATTCCTTCTATCACATCCATCATTTCATCTACTTAATTGTTGTTGTTGTTAGGTGTGTCAAGTCGGTACCCAACTTATAGCAACCCTAGGTACAACAGGCGAAACACTATTGTCAGTGCTTCTCTGCTGTTCATAGTGTTTTCAGTGGCTGATTGTTTTCTGGGAGTGGGTTGCCGGGTCCTTGTCCCAAGCCTACAGCTCCTGGTGTTCCCAGGTGATCTCCCATCCAAGTACTAACCAGGCCCAACTCTGCTTAGCTTCCAAGATCTGCCAGGACTGGATGCCACAATGGTACTGCTGCAAGCATGTATTTAATAGTAATTCATATAATAAATAGAAACATTTTCATTAATCTCCAAATGAATAGATTTTTATGCATATAAAAGAACACATAGGTGCCTTTACCTGTAGGCGGAGGGAAAGGTGTGTCTAAGACATCCTGCCTTGTGGCCATCACTGGAGTTGGCCTTTTTTGACTATTTGTTCATTTTTGCATTTATTTATCCATCCCACAAATGTTTATTAAGGGCCCAGTCTTCCAGGTGTATACTGGATATCAAGAATAAAGTGGTAAATGGCTGCCACCCTGGGGTTTGCAGCATGGCAGGAGAGACAGGCATTGGACAGTCAATTGAGCAGGTACTTATTGAATCACCAGTGTCATCAGCCCTCTGAAGGACAGGGGGACGGCTGCACATGAGGAAGGACCTGACCTTGTTTGGCAAGTCAAGGAGGGCTTCCTGGAGGAGGAACATTCCAACTGAGATCAGATGGATAGAAGTTAGATGGGTAAAAAAAGGCCCAGGCACACCTCCAATGCAGAAATCACGCTCACCAGACAGCCTGTGTGACTTCTGTGAGATGCTCTCCCTGAACAAAACAGTGGGTCATACGGGCAGGACTCGTGTTGCTGTATACACGCTTCCTGGGGGTCGTCAGCCAGTTCTTTCCCCTTTAGAGGCTTCTGGGTGAATCCTGTAGGGGTGCTCTGATGTTAGGAGATACGTAAGGCCCTCAGCTGAGCGCCTAAGGTTGGATGATGCTTCAGAATGCGGCTAAGAGCAATGAAAACATAGGGGACAGGAGTGGTGTCCATAAGGGTGGTCCTAGAGAGTGTGAACACCCTGACGTCAATCCCAGGGAGCTATGCGGAGCCTCCTGGAGCCTGGGAAGTCTCTGGGTCAAGGCAGCCATCCCCAGAGCAATGAGACCCCAAAGAGGCAAAAGGGGGCCAGAATGTGAGCAGAAAATGAGATGTCTTTTGGAAAAATCGTTTTGAACCAGGCCGCCTCCAGGGCCCATTGCAGCTTTAACCTTCTGTGAACTTTCTAAACAGGAGAGGGAGAAGGTGGAAGCACCGGCAAGTGTAAACGCAACACATGAACAGCATAAGCTTCCAGGTTGATTCCTGCGTTAGGAAGGGGAACAGGGGATGCTGCAGAGACCCAGCGGTTCGCTGGGGGCCTTTCAATGAGCATGCCCTGGGAACCGTGTGTTCAACAACTTACTTCCCATACAGCAAATCTTCCTTTATCAGGGGAAAAATGTGTGTGCCTTACTTATTTTTATCACGCCCTTTGTCTGAAGAAGTTATGCAGGATGGCTACTAATATTTTTATGGGTAAGAGAAGTGGGGCTTACAGTGTTCCAGTAGAGAAGGGCAGATCGTGACTGGATGCCATCACTACCAAGCATCAGGAAGACACAGGAAATCTTCGAACACAACACAGTCACCAAGGTGTGTCCACAGGGATTGACCACAGATGGTTCTTTTAACGTCATTAATAGTTATAATTGCCAGCCCACCTCAGGAAGTGCAGGGTAGGTGTGAGAGGCCAAAGGTGAAGAAACAAGAGTGGCTAATGTCTGGCCTTTATTAATGACCTCTTGATTGTTATTGTTAGGTGGCCTTAAGTCGGGTCCGACTCATAGCCACCCTAGGTACAGCAGACTAAAACACTCCCTGACACTGGGCCATGCCCAGTACTATTGTCAGTGTGTCTCTGCTATTCACAGGGTTTTCAATGGCTGATTGTTTTGGGAGTGGGTTGCCAGGTCCTTCTCCCCAGCCTGCAGCACCTGGTATTGTCAGGTGGTCTCCCATCTAAGAACTAACCAGGCCCCACCCTGCCTAGCTTCTGAGATCAGGTGGGATTGGGTGCTAGGGTGCCATGGCTGAAGACACACCTTGATTAGGAAAGAAAAAATAAGAGTCTTCACTGGAGATTTCCTTGACATGATGTCTGTTTCTTGGGATCTTGACACTTTAATTTTTTGACTTATAAAATAATCTATTAAGTGAAATGAAAGTCTTTTAAGAATGAAGGAGTCTCCTTAACTTTGGCCAATAATTCCCACTAAAGTGAATGTAAGATAGTTTCATCCTCAGGATCTAGGGTGGATGGGAAGAGGGTATGGGAGAGCCTGTCTCTTGGGAATGGCCCCTGGAAGCATGGCCATGGACTGTCACCATGAGGGTATCCTACCAGTGCCCCTGACAGGAGGAACCAGGTTCTCAAGTGACCCAAAGACACAGAACAGGCTCCCACCCCAGCTGGCATGGACAGCCATTGCCTCCGGGAGGAAAGAACCTGGACATACTGTTCTTCAGGAATTAAATAAACGTCCCTCCCTGTCTGCTCTCACAATGCACTGTAGAGTCAGAACAACGAATTTAAATTTCAACTACTATACAATCACTTTGGCAGAATCTAGTAAAGCTGACCCAACAATTTCACAGTTAGCTATATACCCAAAAGAAATGTGCAGATCTGCTCCCTCAAAGGCATGCTCAAGAATTTTTATTGCAGCATAATTTGTAACCACTAAAATCTGGAAATGATCCAAACAGTCCTCAGTAGAAAAAACAGAGTGTGGTGGATTCAGAAAATGGAATACTATATATCTGATGCTGCAAGTGATTGGAACAATATGGATTGAGCTCACTAATGCAATGCTAGGGGACAAAAAGACAAAAGATTCCATTTATATTTTGCTTCAATCAATGAAACTAACTCATGGAATTAGAAGTTGGGTCTGGTTACACTTTGGGGATGTGAAGCTGATGCCTGGAGTGGACAAACAGGAGCATTCTGGGGGCTGGTCATGTTCTAGTTCATGATCTGGGTGCTGGTTTCCTGGATGTATTCTGTCTATTAAAAAATCATTGAGCTGTACACTTCTGATTTTTTACTTTCATGGCTGTGTATCACGGTTCAATAAAGAATTTTTAAAATCACAGCTTCACCACTCTGAGGCACCTGGGAAGTCCATCAGCCCCTCAGGTTGCTCACATGTAAAGGCCATGGGAAGACCTCTGTGTGGCGGTAGAAGAATTGGCAACAGGGTATGCATGGCATGAGCCCAGTGCCCTTCTCACAGAGGACAATCCTTAGTGTGGGTAAGAAGACATTGGGAATGAGTGTTTTAAATAAGGGATGATGTATGTGAGAAGGATGGAGGAAGCAGGGACAGAACCAGGAGGCTTCGGGCATGCTCCTTCTCATCTCAGGAATGGATGGACAGTGCATATTCCATTTGCCATGTCTTTTTATCCTTACCGAGGCTGAGCATATATGGCCCCAGATGAGAGACACAGGGCATAATGAGAAGGAAGAGGTTCTAGATTCAGGGAGGATGGCGGGGTAGCTGGTGGTGCCAGGTGGAACCTTATCAGAACAGGGGTGCAGGCAGGAGTGAGGCAGCTTCCTGTTCTCCTAAGGGTGGCTGTTATGACAACTCTTGACTGCATGTGTGGGGGCTGAAGTTTTGCATGAGATACAGATTGACATCTTATATATGTGCATAAAGTATACACATACATACCTATGATCGCTTATACGCACAAGACATATGCATATACACCTATGTATATGCATATATATGATTAGATTTTAAAGTGGTCACAGTTACAGCGATGTGACTTACAACTGGGACATGTCAAAGGGGAGCAACTAAATGCCATTTTCTGGAGACAGTGTAAGAGGTTTCAGCCATTTTTGTCATGGACTCCTTAGACATTCTCGTGGTTGAGTGGTAACCTTTTCTGGGTAATATTTTAAGTGCAAAAAATAAGATATACTGGATGACGGTGGGGGGACAGATCTATCCATGGACCACTTTAAGGTCTGCAGACCCCACATTATGGAGCCCTAGAACTCAATGAGGGCCATATGAATGGCTTGCCTGTACCATAAGGGCTTTCAGAATGGTGTTGGAAAGTATCACTGGGGTGATGACAGAAAAGATGGTTATAGGACATTGTGAGCAAAAGTCAATGAGTACCAGATGGTCATGTGTGAGTACGGGTTTGTTGAGGATACACAGAGATCCCCAAAGCATGGGGCACCAAACTAAGCATGCCAGCAGTACCCTGGACATGATGGAATATTAGTTCTCAGGCCCTGACCCAGACATTGTTGTTGCTAGGTGCCATCAAGTTGTGTCCAACTCATAGAGACCCTATGTACAACAGAATAAAACACTACCCAACACTCTGTCCCTGCACACAATCTTGTTTTATATTTAAGCCCATTGTTGCAGTCACTGGGTCAATCCACCTAGTTGAGGGTTTTCCTTTTTTTTTTGTTGACTTGTCACTCTCCCAAGCATGATGTTCTTCTCCAGGGGTTGGTCCCTCCTGATAACATGTCCAAAATACATAAGACACAGTCTAGCCGTCCTTGCTTCCAAGGAGCACTCTGGTTGCACTTCTACTAGGATGGATCTATTGGCTCTTTTGGCAGTCCATGGTATATTCAATATTTGTCTCCAGGACCATAATTCAAAAGCATCAATTCTTCTCCTGTCAAGCATATAATGCAACTGGAAATAGGCCCAGGCACAGTAAACACAAATATAGGGTGGGGGGCAGGAACCCGAGTCTTAGCAGATTTATACACACTTTGAAAGTTGAGAAATGAAGCCTAAGTTGTCAACTTTGGTTATCTCAAGTTGAGGGACTTAGGGAGATTTTTATATTATTATTTTTAAATGTATTTTTTCTATCATGTTTCTATGCAAACATGTATTAACTCTTGTAACAAGAATAAAGAAGTTATTTCTTTTAAAGCAAAGGCAAATTTGTTCCATGGCATGTTAGGAATAATTTCCAGATGCAAATAACAAAATAAAAGCAGCACTTGCGAGGAATTTCAAGTTGTCAAATAAATGAACTAAAATTTGAGCAACACAGAGCATGTGAATTGTGTAGACTAATGCCTAGCCAAACCGCATTCAAAGAAGAAATTACTAAGAAGAAATGTATTTAGAATGAATTTGAGGCTAGAAGGCCAACAGTGAACACAGCTGTTAGGCATTTCTGAGCCAGCAGGAGAAAAAAAAAAAAAAAAAAAAAAAAAAAAAAAGACTTCCAATCCATAGCAAGGAAGGACTAAAGTAAGATCCCCAGGCACAGCTTGCATTAGGGCTTTGTGGTCCAACCTGGGAATGCAGAGAGGAGGGATGCGGGATGCTCAGTATTCTTTTGCCACATGAATCCATTCTTTAAAACAGCAGCTGTCCAGCCAACCCAACCTCCTGTCCTCACCTAACATTGGACCTGGTGCTTCTGGGAAGATTCTCCTTCATTTCAAAGTAGGGCAGCAAGCAGCCTCCATACAGAGAGATATTTGGGGAGGTGAACAAAACAGATGCTTAGGGCCCAAGGTCCCCCTACTCAGAGACAAAGCCTGTATGTCACCAAGGGTGACTCTTCAGCCTTCTATACACAGAGCCACGATGTCCCCAGCCAGGAGGGGCCCTTCCTGGATTTCCTCGCTCTGCACCATCCACTGTGTCTTCTCTTCAGTCCCCACCTCTCCCTGCTCATGAGTCCTTCATTATCTATCCAGACCACTGTCACAGCCTCTGTCCTCATCGCCCCCGATCCAGGTTTTCATCCTTCAGCTGTTACCCACGGCAACCAGACTAATCTTTCTAACATGCAAATCCAATCACATCGGGCCCAATTTACACCCTTCTGTCGTCTGGAGAATAAGGTCCAAACGCTCTCATGCAGTTTGGATACTTCTTTGTCTTCTAGCCCTTGATTATTTCTCTAGCTTTATTTTTGATGACTCCTTCTGCATAGTACAGCCATACCCAATTAATCCCAGCTCCGCAGATACAGGATTCTCTCTGTTGCTCCCCTACTCCATGTCTGTCAGCTTGTCACGCTGTGGGGGCTTGCAAGTTGTTATGCTGCTGAAAGCGATGCCACCAGTATTTCAGATACCAACAGGGCCACCCATGGTGGACAGGTTTTAGCTGAGCTTCCAGGCTAAGACAGACTAGGGAGAAGGAGCTGGCAGCCCACCCCCAAAACAATTAGCCATTGAAAATCCCGTGAATAGCAGAGAAGCACTGTCAAATAGAGTGCTGGAAAATGAACCCCCTAGGCTGGAAAGCATTCAATAAATGCCTGGGGAAGAGTTGTCTCTTCAAAGTAGAGTCAACCTTAATGATAGGAATGGAGTAAAGCCCCGAGGCCCTCCATTTGCTGATGTGGCAGGATTCAAAATGAGAAGAAACATAGTGGCTGCAACAATAGGCTCAAACATAAAAAGATTGTGTGCATGGCACAATATGGAGTAGTTTTGTTCTGCTGTGAATCTGATTTGACTTGACGGCACCTAACAACTCTGCTGTCCACAGACAGTGGACCACACTTTTCTCACCACCTAGAAAACTTTCTTCCCAACCCACCTATGTCTTGCCTACGACTGCTCAGCATTCAGACCCTTCTTTGGAGCTTCCTCTACCAGCTGGCCTTCCCCAGGCTTCCCTAGCTCCCTCTCAAATGGCTATCTGCCTAGGTACAGGTCTCCTTTTCTCTGGAATGGGTGTTCTTTGAGGGGAAATCCGTGATCACTAGCCAGTGCCATACCTGGCACACAGCAGTTGCTTCATAAATCTTTCTGAGTGAGTGGATAATGAGGATCAATTTCTCAGTCTGGGGATTTTTTAGCATAGGCTGCTCACAAAGGCCTAAACTGAGGCTCTATCTTCATCTCGCCATCTAAACCTCCCAATGCAACAGGAAACACCACATTTCCAGTGAACACCCACAGATAGGAACACCGAACCTGTGACAGAGGGATTTTGTGGACTGAGGGCCTTTTTATCCCCTCCTCTATTGCGTCTATAGCTCAGGCACCAGGAGGTGTCCTTCCTGGTGACCCAGCCTCACCCCCCATCTCTCCCCTCTGCCTCCTTTTGGAGAGTCAGAGCTGATTCCATGCTAAAGAAGGAAATAAAGGGGTTCTTCAATCATCCCTTCCCCTCTTCCCAATACCTTCTACTGTCCTGTTTCTGACCCAATGCAGCTCTGTTTCCATCCTCCTCAGAGCTGGGGGTGGCTCTGTGACCAGCAGAGGGGCTGTCCATTCCTCCTGTGCCTGGGGCCCTTCACAGCCCTTACCCATTGAGTCAGCAGCGGCCTCACTATGGAGGAAAATGGGCAGTGATGTCTCCTAATTACACCAAAGTTGGCCTTTCCTGCTTTCATTTAGTTCATAGTTCTCTTTGCACAGGAATGTCAGCAGAGGTGCCAACAGGTGTGCTGCTGAGAGCGAGGCAGTGGCTTTTCTCCTCATGCAGAGAGAGCTGTTCTCTGCTTGTCAACATGTGGTCTATTTGGTAAACTGAGAGGAGACCTCTGGCTTTGACTCAGTGTGTAAATGCACACATCAAACGGATGTTTGTGAGGGCAGCATCATCTCTCCTGGCTTTTCATAGGATTCTCTTTCCCTTGTTTTCCAGGTAGAATTGGGACCATTTCCACGCCATTTATCTGCCTTGGGGGAATGACTCAGGGAACTTTTGTGCAAAAGAGAAGTGTAGCGGAGATGAAAGAGCATGGGTTAGAGCTCTGCTTCTGCTTTGTGCTGGCTGTAGGAGCTTGGACAGTTACTTCATTCTCTGCAAGGATAGTTGTTGTTGTTGTTAGGTGCTAT
Source organism: Pedetes capensis (assembly GCA_007922755.1). Lineage (NCBI taxonomy): Eukaryota > Metazoa > Chordata > Mammalia > Rodentia > Pedetidae > Pedetes > Pedetes capensis. The sequence goes on from VMDO01021120.1 coordinate 19,795, forward strand.
TGAATCTGTGTCCGATTCATAGTGACCCAATGTACAATAAGCTAAACAGTATTGTCAGTGCTTCTCTGCTATTCTTGATGTTTTCAATGGCTGATTGTTTTCTGGGAGTGGGTTGCTGGGTCCGTCTCCCAAGCCTATAACACTTGGTATTCCCAGGAGGTCTCCCATGCAAGGACAAACCAGGCCCGACCCTGCTTAGCTTCTGAGATCTGAGGGGATTGGAAGCCACAGTAGTATGGTTGCAGGTGCAAGGTGCAGAGTGGTCCAAAAATGACCCTTGGCTCTCCCCTGGACATGAGACTGGCTAAGACATGGGTTGGCAGACAAGTGGAAGGGTCAGCCACTTCCTTGAGCTGGAGGCTCCACTCAGGCATGGCTCCCCAGGGGCCACTGCACCCTCTGACCCCGGCTAGTACCATATTCCTTTGCCCCAGGTCAATGGTACACTGGAGCCAACTCCTGCTCCTTCGTGACAGACAACTGCTGGGTATTCAGAAATTTTGTAAGTTGATAGCTTGAAATTGGCCTCTGTGGGAGTAATTGTATCAAGAAAGTGGAAAACTCCCCAAGTCAAGGCTTCCCACCTCAGAGAGACAGTTTCCAAGGATAGCACTGCTCAAGGCATCTGGCTTTGAGCTGCGGAGTCTCAGTCAACTCCTATAAAGCTGGCCACCTGCACCCATACTGACAGACACACCTGGAGTTTGATTATGCCTATTGACAAGGCTGGCCAAGGGACAATTGCCTGCAGCCATTCCACTGTGGCGTCTGGTCCCGTCCTATCATGGAAGCTAAGCAGGTCGGCCCTGCTTAGTACTTGGATGAGAGACTGCCTAGGAACACCAGGTGCTGTAGGCTTGGGAAAAGGACCCAGCAACCCACTCCCAAAAATCAATCCACCACTGAGAACCCTATGAATAGCAGAGAAGCACTGACAATAGTGTATCCCCTGTGGTATGTAGGGTCGCTATGAGTCAGATACTGACTCAACAGCACCTAACAACAGCAACAAGGGAGAATTGTGGGAGCAGACTCCCTCCCCTGGCTACCTCCACATGGTTGGTGAGGAATGGTGGAATGGTGAATTGTACTTCTCATCTTTAGCTCACCCTTCCTATTGTTTAACCCATGCTATGCTGACTTGAAATCTGTCCAGACCCCTTGTGCACTGCAAGTGGTAATGCAGAAGGAACTCCTCAGTTTGTAACTCCTCAATTTGTGAGACCCACCTTATCTTATGCTGCTGAGCCTATTTCCTCAACTGAACAGTGAGGACATAGTATTGATTTTCAAGGGAACCATGAGAGTCAAATGACAGTGCCTGTGAGTGTGCTATGCACCCAGCAAAGGCACATGGAAGCTTTATACAAGCACATATGTTATGATAGATAGACCACTGATTTGGCAGTAAAGAGCCTTGGATTTGGGTCTTGGCACGGCTTCTTTTCAACTGAGGAACCTTGGGTTATTTACTTAATCTCTCTCAAGTTCAGCTTCCTTATCTAAAAAATGAGTGCAGCACTGCCTACTTTACAGGCTTGTGGTAAGAACTAAGCAGGGTAACAGGCATAGCAGTGTTCAGCTTAGATCCTCACTCTCATTAGGCATTGAAGATTGTCGTCAAACTTGAAAATTGCTCAACACTCCTAAGTCCAGGATGCTAATTCAAGCTGAAATGCCAGATCCTTTAATGTTCACAAATAATTAAATATAAATTTAGTCTGAGACCAAATGTGCATAACAATAAAGCTCTGGGAAACTTTCAGATTGAGAACTGAAAGGGTGATAAACCCAGGGTTAAAAATACTGCTTCCTCTGTAGGATCAGATGCCTTTATTTGCTGGAAGTATATCACAGAGAGCATTTTTGCATATATGTGTATTTGGCAGAGAACCAAAACAACTCAATTATGTTTTATCATTAATTAAACTTTGCAGAAGGAGGGCAACACTTGCTAATGGTGAATGTAGCTTTTATTAGACAGCAAAAGCAAACTAGAATTAACCCTATTCAGAGTTGTGAAAGTTTTGATTGTTTTCATTTGGGGGAATTAAAATAACATCATGTGTATGAGTAAATCTAGAAACATAGACTTGTGAACCTATGTTTCTATCACACACACACACACACACACACGTGTGCACGCGTAAAGCCAATCAATGTCAACTCTATCACAATCTACTGAGGATGCTTATATGACCTGACATAATGGTTGACTGGCAAGCAATTTAACTGGTGACCTCATTGCCATTGTAGAAAATTGAAATTTGTTGGAAATATCCAGACTGATCATATAACGGTTTGTTAATTCCATTTTAACAACAAACCCAGCTATGATCACTTTAATTAATCAGTAACTAGTGAATGCTTCCCCAACCAGCCATAGATATGGCTAGAATGCAAGGAAAAGGATATTAAGAGTCCTCACTATGTGTTAAGCACTGCACTAGGTGACTATATTTGATAAATTACAGTTAATAGGAAGGTAAGAAAAGTGCAGGAAGGACTATACAGCTACAGGAAACATGCTAAGTACCATCAAAGAAGCATAAATAATATATAAAAGAGACCAAACAAAAATTCCATGGAAGGAATTATATCAGAAATAGGCATCAGATCATCATTACCCAGGAAAAATGCAACATGAGCCATATAAATAACTTAATTTTATTTCTGGAAACCATATTTTAAACAAGTAAAAAGAAATATGTGACACTGATTTAATCATACCAATATATCCAAAATATTTTTATTTCATCATGAAGTTAATATATAGATTAGTGAGTTATTTTCCATTCTTTGTGTGTAGATGTGTGTGTGTGCTGCTTTTGAAATTCCGTGTATATGTTATATTTGTGGGCTATCTTGATTTGGACCTTATATTTTTTTCAGCAAAAACTTACGATCTGCATTTAAGGTGAAATTTACAATTGAAAGGGCAGATTGATATGCCAAGTTGTCCCAATTATTGACTCAAGTCCTAATTTTCAAGTTAAAATGAATTAAAATGTAAAACTCCAGTTCCTCAGTTGCACTAGCCACATTTCCAGTGGTTGCCAGCCTTTTGTGGTTAGTGGCTACCACCTTAGGCATGTGCACAGAAAACCTTCTGCAATGATGTGACTGTTCCATTGGACAGCACAACTTTAGAATGTAAATGTGTGTAGCTCAGGCAGTGTGAGGATGAAGGGAGCGTGTCCAGGCAGAGGAATGAGTTCAAAGACACGGAGACAGGAAAGGCATAAGTGTAACCTGAATGTAGAAATAAACTCTGATTGATGTTCATTTCAAGGAGAATTTTTGAGCATTGAGCCTCTGGGCATCTCAGGTCCCCTGTATTCTAATTTCTCTCCTATTCTTTTGCCGGTAGAAAGTTTTAGTCATTGAATAAAACTACTGGTTGCCTAAGAAGAGGGAAATTAAATAGATATAAAATTTTGGGAAGAGTGCATGTAGACTTGGATAAAGGGTGTGAAGCGGTGGATTTAAATGGGGCTGATGGTGATTATGTAAAATAAATTGGGCGATGGGATGGAGCAGGTCCTGCCGACTGCATTTCAGCAGAGGGTGAGCAGGAGGATGCTGGGAATTCAGAATCAGCTTCTGATCCAGCTCCTGAGGATGCAGCTTGGTACCCATGGGTTGTCAGAGGGAGGCAAAGGACTGTTAAATGGAGTAAGTCATATTCAATCCCAATATCATCAGACTCTAGCACATATTGGCATAAGTAGGCATAAATGGGAGGTCCTGAGTGCCTGGGTGTGAGGAGACCTCTAACAAACTATAGAGCCAGACCTCTGTGGGATATTTTGGAACTGCTGTAAATTCTCCTCATGTATGACTCACATTCACAACATTATCAAAGCAGAGTCCCAGCTGAGTGATTTTCATGATTTAGTCTAATGATCTATGCGGATTCCCTTTATGAAGAGTACATCATCTAATTACATATTTCTTCCATCCTGGGTGGAAGATGTCCTTCCAAATGCCCATTCTACCAATTTATGGGGGTATATAAAAAAATCCTTTTATAAAAAAAAGGATTTTCCATGACATATTTTTTCATTGGTTTGGATGAAAAGGGTTTGTCATGAAAGTAGAATTTCTAATAAGCATTTTAATAAATGATTTGTCTTTCAAACTTAATATGAAACAGAATAAAATACATCTCTCGAAGACCTCTGTGCTTCCACACAGACTTAAAGTCCCCTGTTCTCAATCAGTTGGGCCCTAGAATTCAAAAATCTCTAAATATGCAATGAAATATTTATCAACAGAAGTTGGTAGAACTGAGAAATTATTTATGGGCCAAATTTTGAAATAGTCCCACTTTGAACAGGGAGGGGAAATGGCACGTGTTTCTCCAGGGTCCACCATCCCACCCTTCTCTTCTGTTTAGAATTCAGAAATGGCAAGGAAATCATGGTTTTGAGGAAGTGTGTTCATGACTGGGTGTTTTACCTTTTCTTCAGAAAAAAGACAATTTTCTAGGGTAGAAGATGCCATGGGAAAGAGCCAGAAACAAGGAGTCAAACTCGTTTTCCCATGGTGAGGCATGATCTCAGCTGTCTCCCAAAAGTTTTATGGTTCATCCTCCCCCTATACTCCCAACTGGCTGGCTAAACAAGCAAAGAAAGCATCAGCATTGGAATTTGATTCCTTCTCAGGAGGGGACTGCCCCCTCCCCATATTCTAGTAATCTGGCTACTCACTACTTCGTTAATTATTTGGGAGATGAACAAATTATGTACCAACCAGGACTTTGTTTAATTTCAGGGCTCCCTGCTTAGCCTTTATCCTTTAGTACCTGGAACTCCTCTAAAGGAACACGGATTGTGATAAAATACAATGATCACAAGAAAACACAGACGCAAAGAAAAGGAAAATCAAGAACGAATACTTATTCTCCACTCACCCTCTTGGAATGCAAGACAAAAGTGTTTTGGTGTCAGCGTGCTAATGCCTTTGTCATTTATGTTTATTATAGATTTAGGTAAATTTAATTTTCCTTAACAATTTATTGGGAAGTGCAAATGCACAGGACAGTTGAAAGAATTTTACAGCAAGTACCTACATGCCCACCAACTAGATACTACCATTAACATTGTCGTAAACTTCTTTATGGATCTTGTATCTATGATATATCCCTGGATCCACCTTTCTATCCATCTTATCTCTTGGTGTGCAACAAGGAATTACACTTAATTGCATTGCTGTTTTAAAGAGAGTACTTGTCAGCAAGGATATTTTATCCCAGGAAAGAGGATGCTCAGATTGAGCTGAGCGGCCCCTGTGCTTATTGGTTAAGAGCAGAGACTTTGAAATCACAGTGAGCTGACAGGAAACTCGCCTCTGCTATTAACTAGCTGTGTGACTTTGGATAGCTACTTCTTCCCTCTGAGTCTCATTACCCTCCTTGGCATGTTGGAAGATGATCCTTGCTGGATTATTGTCATGAGAATTCAATAGAATAAATGGAAAGTGCTCAGCACAGGGCTGGACAAACGATGAATAGGGCTGATATTTTCCCCTCTTCAGTAATGCTGTAAGATCAAAGATCCTGTCTGTTCCTTCGCCATTAAGTCCTCAGTTCCTCTATAGTGCCTTATAAATAGCAGGTACTCAATATATGCTTGTTGACATGAACTAGGTTGAATTTCAGGGATATCTCTTCCTAGGATGCAGTGATACTTATTCATGTAGCAAGTGGAGTGAGCTACAAGGGCACAGACACAAGAAAGTGTGGAAAATGAGATTGGGGCAGATGACAAAACAAAGTCAGAGAAAACCTACGCTGCAGTGCAAGATGTTTAGATCAAGTTTAGTGATGGGGCAGAATCCATTGGTGCCCTGACCTGTCCCCAGGCCCTCGCCTGTGCAGTGCGCGCCATGGGCTCGCAGTTGTACTACATGACTTTGCCCAAAGGCCCTGCTCCAAACCTTAGAAGGCTGCTGAACCTGGGTGCTGAGGTCGGGTATGCGGGCAAATTTATAGTCCTGGCAGCAGCCCTAGACTAATGATGGCTGAGAGAGTAATTACCTCAACCAGGGTATAAATCCCCCACTCTCCTCTGTGGGTGGGAGAGTGTGTTTCACACCATTCCCTGGGGGTTCTCCATGGGATATAATCCAGGCACCAGCAGTGGTGGCTGGTTTCATAAACAAGCTTCTCAATGCCTGCCTTTCTTCCTTGTCAAACTTCTCTGCTTTCTTACAAGTATTCCCATTACCTTTTGAATGACCTCTTTGTGATTGAATCTCAGGGTCATCTTCTGGGGAACCAAAGTGAGAGGAGCGTGTTGATACAATTACAGCCACAGAATCTCTTCTTCAAGTAGTAGCATTCTAAACTGGAGTCTAATGATGTGATGCTTATAGAATCATAGGTGTCCTGACTTAGAGATAGGGGAGTGCATTTGGAGGCCAGAGCCTGCTTCTCTGGTCTCCTTTGCCCTCTCCCCACTCTCCAACAGGCACTGAAGTCACCTATACCCTCTTTCACAGCACTGCAGAGGATAGCTTGTCAGGTATGTATAAGGCTGACTACTCTAAAAGACATAAATAAAAGAATAAGGTGAATGAATAAAAACAAGTTGGCACAAAGGATGGGATGGCTCATTTTCACACTCAATCTGATTGGACTAAGAAACACCCAGAGGATTAGTAAAACACATCTCTGGGTGTGTCTGTGAAGGTGTTCTCAGAGAGAAGTAGATCAAAAGGGCTCTGACCTAATGAATGGATTAATCCCTTCATGAGGCCAGGCATGATAGTGCACATCACTATGGTGCTACTTGGGAGACTGAGGCAGGAGGATCATGAGTTAGAGGCTAGAGGCAGCCTGTACAACTTAGTGAGACCCTGTCTCAAAATTATAATTAAAGAAACAAATAAACAAACAAATGGCTAGAGGTATAGCTCAGTGATGGAGCATTTCCTAGCATATACGTGGCACTGGGTTCAACTCCCCATTCCTGCAAAACAAACAACTAAAACAAGATTTCTTGATAGATTCATGATATGATGGTATTATTGGAAAGTATGAAAGGTAAAAGGTGGGGCATGGTTGGAGGAAGTAGCTCACTGGGGTGTGTCCTTGGGGGCTGTATCTCACCCTGAACTCTTCTTATATGCCCTCTGTCTGCTTCCTGCCTGACATGAGGGGAAGAGTTTCCTCTGTTACCATGATGCTCTGCCCAAGCACATAGGGCCAAGCAATCATGGGCTGAATCCTCTGAAACCATGAGTCAAAATAAATAAATCCTCCCCTGAAGTCACTCTCTCAGATAGTTCATCACAGCCATGAAAAGTTTGACTAACACAAAGAGGAAAATATGTTCCTTCAGGGGTGTACAAAGCAGACAGGTTTTTCAAGGCAGTGAAGTTATTCCACAGGAAATACTTGGAGGTTTGGGAGACTTGCATACTGTCATGCTTGGAAAAGCAGCTATTTTGTAGAGACTCTCAACCCAGATAAGCATATAGGGCTAAGAAAGAGTCCTCAATATGGAAACAAACTTGCCTGTGGAGGCTGTAACATGTGTGAGTTATACCACTGTAGTTGTAGTTGTACCGCTGTGGCCTCCGATCCATCAGATCTTGGAAGCTAAGCAGGGTTGGCCCTGGTTAGTACTTGGATGGGAGACTGCCTAGGAATACCAGGTGCTGTAGGCTTGGGAGAAGGACCTGGCAACCCATTCCCCAAAAAACAATCAGCCATTGAAAACGTTATGGATAGCAGAGAAGCACTAACAATAGTGTTTCACCTGTTGTATTATAGGGTCGCTATGAGTCGGACACCAACAACACACAACAAGAAGTGTGAAACAATGCAGAAGAACCCTACTTACTTGAATGCTTATTGACCTGTTCAATAGTTCAATCAAAGAGGATTGGCAAACTACCCAGAAGAGACTGCTGCATGACTGTGAGAGACTGAAGAAAACCACACAATTTAATCTTCAAATGTGGACACTGTTAATCAAGAAAGGTAGTGCTAATAATAATTATGTCAGGACTAACAGTGTGAACTGGGGTTTTTCCAGGCAACTTGCATATGTGATCACCCTACTCTGTGGGTTGTAACTCCAAAACCCAAAGCATTGTGTCATAGAAATGGCCAGAGGAAGAGAACATATTTCACATTAGCCCTGTCTAAGTTGGAATGTGCACCAGAATCTCCCAGAAGACATGGAATAACATAGATTCCTGGCCTTCACCCACGAATTTCTGGTTCAGTGGCTCAGGATGAGACCCAAGCTCCCAGGCGAGGCTCCCAAGTGGTTGGTCCATAGCCTCTCTTGAAGGAGGACCAGTCTAGACCAGTGGTCCTCACTCTGGCTGCACGTTAGAATCTCCTGGGATCTTTTAAACAAGCTGGATGCTGAGTTCTCACTCTGGTCATTTGAATCAGTCTGTGAGGGTAGAGCCCTGGCATCTGTGTTTGTAAGTGTCTCTGGGGATCCTGATGCAGGACAATAGTCGAGAGGCTCAAGCTTACCCACCTGACACCTAGACAATGAGAATACAACTTAGATCTTGCTATGGCGCAGATAGGTGTGAGTATGATCTCCAGTCTTCATGTATTGAAATGTAATTCCCACTGCAAGGTGTTGTTGTTGCTAAGTGCTGTTGAGTCAGGTCCAACTCATAGCAACCTTATGTACAACAGAACAAAACATTCCCTGACACTGTGCAAAGCCCAGCATTATGTCTATCGTTCTCTGCTGTTCATAGGGTTTTCAAGGGTAAATTGTTTTGGGATTGCTTATTCGTGAGTATGCTGCCAGGTCTATCATTTTGCAGTGCTTGGGATGGAACCCAGGGCCTCAGGGAATACAGAGCAGCACCTTACCAACTGACCTAAATCCCAGCCCAAAAGCAAGGTATTCATAACATAGTAACCTAATGCACCTGTTGGTATTTTGGAGGTGGAATCTTTGGGAAGCAATTAGAATTAGATGAGGTAACTAGGGCAGAACCCCCCATAATTGAACCCTAGTGACTTTGTAAAAAGAAGGAGAAAGAACAGGTAGATACACAGACATGTGTACTCTCTGTCTCCTGACATGTGACACCCTGTGCCTTGTTGGGACTCTGCTAACAAGAAGGCCACTATTCGATAATGGCCTCTTGAACTTCCACTTCCAGGACCATGAGGCAAAATAAACTGCTTTTCTTTGTTAAAGTATCTTGCCTCGGGTATTTCATTATAGTATTGAAAAGTGGACAAACTGTGGTCTCAAAAACCATTTAGGGGTAGAGGCTTGAAAATGTGGGGACTATAGTCTCTTGGCTGGTAGAACCCTTGGCTCCAGGGAAATGCAGGAAAAGGTATTGCAATAGTGAGGTCTGTCCCAGTGGGTGGGGCTTATCAGCCCTGCCTCTGTGCATTTGGAGCAGCTCTGCTTTTCTTTCTGTCATATTCTGGACTCTAGGAATGATTTTGCTTAAAGAAAGTCATTCTTTGGGCTGAGTACAGTAGTGCCTACCTACTCTCACGACTCGGGAGGCTGAGGCAAGAGGATCACAAGTTCAAGGCCAGAAGCAGTCTGCCTAACTTAGCAAGACCCTATCTCAGGGCAAAAAGTTTTTTAAAAAGGGGCTTGGGGTGCAGCTCAATGGTAGAGCACTTGCAAAAAGTATGTGTGAGGCCCTGGGTTCAGCGCCTCATACCGGAAAAAAATTTAAAAAGTAAAAAAAAAGAAAAGAAGGTCATTTTTGGCATGGTAGCAGATCAAAACAATACAGATAGTCATCCTAGGATAGTAGATTACTACCACTTCCAATTACCAACAGAAATAGATTTCTAACACTACAGTCCCCTCATCTCTTTTCCAGACCAACACAAGGCCCCCCCCCGAGTGGGTCTCTGCTCCATGCCCCTCTTCCATTCTGTTCCCACAAGTCCTTCTCACAAGATAGCCAGAGGGATGAAAACATGTGCTTCCCTGCGAACCCCTCCAGTGGTTTCTCGCCACATGCGCAATGAAACCCCAACACCTCAGCTGCCTCCATGACATACTCTGACCCCTCTGCTTTGCTGGGCCGCTGTCCCAGGCAGGCCACTCCTTGAATGCATGCCGTCCAGCCTGCAGTCTTCTGTCCATGTGTCCCTCCCCCAAGATGCCAGGTACCAGACCTTCCCACAGCTGTCCTTTCTCAGCTTGTCAGTCTCCCTTCAAAGGTCACAAACTCCACCAGCCACCAGCCATCTGTGTAAAGTTCCCCTCCTCCCTCCACCCTCCACTCAAGCCATTTGCTCTTTTTCTGACATTGCTGTTTCTGTTTTTCACAGCATTTGCCACACTCTGTAATTTTCTTGTTTATTTAGTTATGGAGATGTCTATCTTCCCACTAGAATATAAGCTTTATTGTCTATATTTACCCAGTCCTAAGCTTGGAGTCTGGCGTAAAACACGGATTTCATTTTCATTTAATGAATGAATTATTAGACCAATAGCACCAGTTATTAAGATTACTCTTTCAACTAACTGCCAACATTCAAATTCTAGGTTCACCAAACAATACAAAGTAGCTAAAATTTGATTCTCCATGTTGGCTTTCCTATGGGGACAGAATGTACTGGCAAGTATTACATAAGGTTTACTGGAGGCCATTGCTTTGGACTAAGCGCCTGCACTAGGCTCAACAAACCAGACCCAACCAGACTGGAATCACTTACGCCATGTCCCACGGAACCCACGTGAACCTTTAAATGGGCCAGATTTCTGAAAGGCAGGACATTCATGACAACCAATCATAATGGCTCATTCCACCTGAGCCAACAGGTCAGTGAAGTCCCTCTGCTTTAACTGTGAAAGGTTAAGTGACTTCAAAATGACCAATTCACTTTTTCCTTCCTTATCCATCCTGTTCTGGGTACTGTGTCAACCCCTCGACCCAGCTCAGCAGAGCCCCTTCTGTTTCCCAGATGGGGCACAGCCTCATGATCTCCAGTAATAGCCAATTAGGTCATTAACGTCAATATGCTGAAACTTTGTTTTGTGACACAGGGCAACGTCAGTGTTGTGGCCCACTTAACAGTGACTACTTCTTCCTGGAAAAGTCAGTGTAATTCTGAATTGTGTGGCCATGTTTCCGGGCCTGATTAGTATGATTTAGTTCCTGTGCCCTGCTTTAGTTTTTAGATACCTGACCCAGTGGTGGTCTTAGACCTAGACATCTGAAAAACAGGATCTCAAAACAAACAAACAAACAAAACACAAAAACCAGTACCTATCAACATGCTGCTGGCTGAGGTGCTTTGTCAGCTGGGCAAAGGCAGAGTTCAGTTCCTGACTCATGGTGCCCTGCTGCGTGACTTCAGCATCATTTCTGACCATGTGCATCTCCAAATCACGATGCATGAAATGGTTACTTTCTTCACACTCCCCCTTTTTTAAAAAACGACATTTTGAAATTCTTTTGCCAAAATGATTTTGGTTTCTTATCATACTGGTTTTAATGCTAATGCCATCTAGTCTCCAAGCCAGTCCCAGTCAGCTTGCCTTGTGCATGCTTATCCCTTAATAGAAACATGTTTTTGTCATTTGTAATTTGTCCGACTTACCTTGCCAACGTCTCTTGGGAAGGGCTGTCTCTGATTCTCTGGAATTAAAATGGGAGATACCACGATGGATCTCTTTTGTCTTGGGACTGGAGAAGTTCTCGCAAATTTAAATATATCCTAAAAGAGAAAACAAAATCAAACACTGAAAACCTTCAACAGAAAGAATATCTCAGTCTACACGGAGAGACAGTTCCTTTGTTGTGAAAGAACACTGCTGTTTGGACATTGTCAATTTTATTCTGTCAAACCTTATTAGCATTACTGAGGAGATTGTTGGAATCACACTGAAGCTGCCATCATGATTAGGAATGAAGATCATTAAGTGATTTAATCCCAACTTCCGAATCATTTTATTTGCAATGTTACTCTTGATTTTTATAGCCTTCAGTGCTTATGTATTACCACTCTTAAACTGCCAAACAAGGGAGCTATTCACCTGGTCAGGAACCCAGAGAATTCTCTAGACATAAAATTGACTCACTTCATAGCCAACTGCAAGGTCCTTAGACTCACACATGGATAGGGACAAAAGGGCAGTCACAAAGTTCTAAACCATGTCAGACGTTGTGGAGAGGTAGAGTTAATGTTTTTTCAAGGGACAAGTGGCAACTGTTGGAATGCATTTCCCAAGGAAATAGTTCCCAACTTCAATCACTGGAGTTACAAACACTGTCAGGGGTTTGCCCTATCTGTAAGTCACCATTTTAATTAAACAAATGTGTTCAACAAAGGAAACTGCATATCATTACATAAAGTACCAGTGTCACATCAAACAAAAGGAAGGAAACACACACACACACACACACACACACACACACACACAAACATACTGGAGACCAAACAATATTATTAAATTCAAGTTAGAAACTGTTGTCTATGGAAAGAAAGTTGCTCTTTTTTAAAAGGGAAGTAAGAAAGGGTTGGAAGGGTATTAAGGAGGCATTAACAGCACTCCACGACTTTCTCCTTGATCTAGTTAGAAGACTGAAAAAGAATTGAAAACAGAATATCACTTTTAATATGTAAATCAATCTCATCAAGTACCATATACTAATTAAAATCATCCTCTGGATCATCAGAAGGAAGCATCTCAGACTTTAGACAACAAGGTTCCTATCAAAACCCTATAGTAAATTATAATTTCATGCCCTCACGAGCCCTGGCCCTCTGGGAGTATGTGTGTACATTATAGTTTTAAAGGAAAATGTAGATAAGAAAAATCAAATAGGAAATAAGGCCAGCTAAAGCCTGAACGCTTCTATAAATAGTCATTCTCTTGATTTTGCTGGCAGTATAAACTGATAACATCCTTGCAGAAAGCAATTGGGCAATATTTCTTTATTGAGAGCCTTGCAAATGTGGGTCTCCTTCACTCATATGATTCCACTCTAGACCTTCATCCACATGCTACACTCTAAAGAAGATTAAAAGTGCATAAAGATATTTGTTGACACATGATGTATAAAAGGGAAAAAATGAAAAACAACCTAAATGTTCAAGAGCAAGGGCAAAGGTAAGTGTGGGTTCCTTGGTGGCAGGTCCTCTTCGGCCATTACCAAAGTCAGTGAGGAAGACTGCATTCCAAGCACTGTTACCATCACTCCAGGGCTTTGGTCATCTCTACCACAAACTGCTATGACAGCAATGTTTGGTGGAGGGCACTTCAATGTGTCTGCTCTAATATATGAAGGAACCTTCCAAGCAAAGCTCAGCCCTCTTTAAGCCCTGAAGAAAGTTCAGAGAGATTGTATCAGATAGAGTTTCCTAACCTCCAAGGCCACAGACCAGTCCCGGAAGCAGGCTGCACAACAAGAGGGGAGCACTGAGGTGTGGGAGGAGCTAGCAAAGCTTTACCTGGTTTTACAGTTGCTCCCATTGCTTACATCCCCAAACCATCCCCGGTCCCTACCCGAGACTGTGGAAAAATTATCTTCTATGAAATTGGTCCCTGGCGACAAAAAGGTCAGGTACGGCTGGTCTAAGAGTTGCTCCAATCCACCCAGCCAGCAGAGAGGATACATAAGATAAATTACATAAGAAAATATAGTATGCCCTATTGGATGCATTCTATTTTACATATAGAAGAAGAATATCAAAATCTGAATGAGACTAGGTAAAAGATGTTTGGTTTCTAGAAAGACAAAACTCAATATATAAGCAAACAGAAAACTGGAATCTGTATTTGTATAATATAGTGAAAGGAAAGAGCAAAGAGGATAAAATGAAGAAACCAACCAAAAAAACCCAGCCAACCAAAACAAAATACAAAATAACCCAACCCAAATAAAAAAATAGCACAGAGAAAGAGAGGCTAGAACAGAAAACAAGAAGACAATGGAGAACAGAGTGGATTATATTTATACAAAACTGATATCTAACATCTATGAAGATTCTGTTGCTTTATTAAGGGATGGCCAAAGAATGTAAAATATGTAAAATATGTGCAATATACAAATAGCAAAAAACCAAGAGCCTCCGATAAGCAAAAGCCTATGAAAGCATTGTGCAAAGATTGAAGGTCCTATGCAAATGTGAGTACGATGATTCAGCTCCCTAACACAGCCAACAATGGCCTCTGTTTATTATGACAATATGTGCATAAATGTGTCCAAAGTAATGAAAAAGCATACTGTCTCCTTAATAACAAATTCTCCATTGTTCATAATAAAGGGCTTGTTTGTGTTTTCAAGCCCCAGGGAGGGTAACGCTTTTGTCCTCAGGCTGCCAGTGTGGGCAAGTTCCTGAGCCCCACGCCTGTCCCGGGGGGCCTCCCAGCTCACCAGCTTCTCAAGGCCAGTCCACTTCCCCAGCTCCTGGCAGCCAGATGTGGGGTGAAAAGCACAGTATTGGGAACCTGGATCTAAGTGCCCAAGAAAGGAAACAGGGGGCCCTGAGCCTTGGGAAGCAGCCTCTGGAGGGCACAGGGCTGGTAGAGATGAGTGAGAGTGGAGGTGGCCCATGTGCACGTGGCTCTGAACCTGCCACAGTGGGCCTCGAAGCGAGCGGCTGAGCAGAGCAGCTTCTTCTTCTTCCGCTTAGCTTTTGCCTTGCACCAGGAGGAGCATCAGTTAAGCATCTGCCCAGAACTTTGTGTTTCTGACTCTATGGCTCTGCCTCTGTCTTTGTGATTTACAGGTAAATCTATAACTGTGTGTTTGCTCACAAATAACCCCTATGCTGTGGCTGTATCCACGCGTGATCGGGTCTGTGGCGATGTGTCTGTACGTGAGCTCTGATGAAGCCATGTGCTTCTGTGTGATTGGGCCTCAAAGGAGCCATCGTGTCTGATCTGACAAGATACCACAGGCAGATCCAGGCACGTGCATGTAACCACACTTATGTGCTTCACTTTGTGGTGTCCTTCAGCAAGCACAGACCACACCCCCATGCAGTTTCTCCTTTCATGCTGGTGTCTGGGATAAAAGGGGAGGATTGATTCATCCATGCTGTCAGACATCAGAGAGAGAGGAGAAATTGCACATGGACATGGTCTGTGCTCTCCAAAGAACAGCACGAAGGTGAAGCCCAGGTCTTACTGATACCCAGACAGAGGAAGAGGGGAAGTGGAGGAGAGCCACTCTGTCCTTCCAGGAGGGAGCAGTTCAGCTGTGGGTGGCCTAATGCCCGATGGCAAACAGACGGGGACAGTCAGCCACTTCCTGATTTCCAGATTCCTGAGGTACAAACAGGTGTCAGATATGCTCTTACACACGTGAGTGCACTCACACACTCCAGGATCCACTTGACAAGAGTCCCACACACGTGTATATGTCCCCCACTCATGTCCACTCTGTGGTCCCTGCTCACACACACTAAGGCACATGCACACACACCGACACACATTGCATGTCTAGACCCAAGGACTCACACAACACATACAACGCCCCTTCCCACTGCCCATGAATTCAACTCCTCAGCCACATGGATGGCCACATGCACACTGTGGCCAGAAGGGCGTCAATTGCTAGGGCCACTACTGTTGCTGGGCTGCATGTACCTTGTGCCATCCTCCCCTCAGCCTCTGCGGTCCCTGGACAAGGATTCCCAGTGTGTTTGAACCTGGGCCACCCAGAGGCCAGCAGCAGCCACATCCAGTCCACCTCAGCCACAGGGGCAGCCCTGTCTTCAGAGATTGTCACACATACAGGATCCTCTTGCAGGGGCCTTGTCCTCCCTGTCCGGAGAGGCTAGGCAGGACTATAGCTTTCTGTCTTAAGGAATTGGGTTTGCAGCCTCCTTTGCTTTCTCCCGTTTCTCAATGTCAGGGGAAAGCAGAAGCTCATTAGAAGCCAGAATCCCATTGCCTGGAGGTGTCAAAGACATCACAAGGTCTCAAAGAGAAATCAGGAATAAAGGGGAGACTGAGGTTCTTTGCGGCTGAAGAGAGGCTGGGGATAGGATGGAAGGGTGTGGCAGGAAAGCAGAAAGAGGGAAAGAATGCAAAAGTGGGGAGGAGATTTATACCATTCATTCATTCCTCTAGCCATTTCATGCTGAGAAACACCTCGGAGCCCTTCCTCCCTGACAGGTGCCATTCCAGGAGCCTGCACAGCACAGCTCGCGGAGCTGAGCGCCTAGACAGCAGGGGCAAACAGTGAACAGAGAAAGAGAGGGACCCGGGCTCAGGGGCAAAGCTCGGCATGAGGAGGGCCTGGTGGGGCGCAGGGGAGGCTGCTGACCTTTC
>VMDO01021121.1:0-36050 GCA_007922755.1 Pedetes capensis
ATCCATCTATGTGCGAATGTTAACTCTTCTATTACAGGTGAGATCTAAGAAATAAAACTTGAGTCAGACCACTTTTCTTTTTGTTAACAATGCTGCTACAATGTTAGAAAGGCATTTTCTGAGGAGTTGAATAATAGATGGCCTCAAAATTTTCCCTGCTCTCTCTCTCCCTTTATACTCTTAAATATTTTAGAGAGCCCTAAAGAGCATATTTTGTGATAGATATCTGTCTATCTGCGTACCTACCTACCCTTAATTTCCCATTAGAAACTAAAACAGATTTAAAACATTAAAATACACAAATATATATTCCATTGCCTTCAGAGCAATGATGTCAAAACATGTCATCCTCTAGAAAAGTCTACAGTTCACTCCTAAGATCAGACTGAAATGGCAAATAACCTCTTATTAGGAAACAGTGTTTTTGTTTTGGGGGAGAGTTGTTGTTTGTTTTTGTTTTATTTTGTTTATCTAGGGTTCCTCCAAGTACGCTTCAAACCGTACTTTGAGAACTGCCGTCATAGATAACTGAAAGATGATCACATCTTTAACTGTAACATATTTGCATATATTCAGCTCTACAAATTCCTTCCTAATAATGTAGTTCACAAATTCTGAACCAATAGGAAAGGGTATTTATATGTGGGTAGTAACCACGTGATTCTCTTTTTGTCTCCAGTTATGGAAATTTTTGAAGCCCAACACTCCACTGGAATCTCGGATTTCTAAGCAATGGTGTGAAATTGGCTTCCAAGGGGATGACCCTAAAACAGATTTTCGAGGAATGGGGCTTCTGGGACTGTACAATTTGCAGTAAGTAAAATGGAGACTAGTGGAGTGGTGGAGTGACGGTCTGGTTTTCTGTTGAAATGGCAACGTGGAGTTATTAGTTCCAAAAGTCACGTCACAAATGACTCCAAGAAAACATTCAAGTCCTCTGAAAGGAAACTTAAGTTCATACAATTTTTAAAGCTACCAACATCTTCCTTTTACTTCAGCAGACTTCATGGATTTTTAAATATATTTTAAATATATATTTTAAATATATATCTGTTATGAAAAAACTTCAAGCATGTTATATTGATCTTCTAGATTCATTAATTGTCAAGGTTTGAAATACCTACATTACTTTTAGACAGAAATATATTAATGAAAATTCTGTTTGTCATTTTGCCCCTCACATTTCAATGTTGTTGTTGTCACTAGGTACCACTGAGTTGGTTCCAACTCGTAGCAACCCTAAATATCACAGAACGAAACACTACCCTACACTGTACCACACACACGATCTTTTCATGTTTGAGCCCATTGTTGCAGTCACTGTTTCTTCTCATTTTGAGTCATGCACATTAGCAATTTAGGTCCCAGCGGCTTTTCACGATCTTTTCATGTTTGAGCCCATTGTTGCAGTCACTGTTCTTCTCATTTTGAGTCATGCACATTAGCAAGAGAGGTCCCAGCGGCTTTACTCCATTCCTATCATTAAGATTGATCCTACCTTGAGGGAGCAACTCTTCCCCAGTCTTTTCTTGAATGCCTTCCAGACTGGGGGGCTCATTTTCCAGCACTATAGTTGACAGTGGGCTAAGATTTAGCTCAGTTGGTAGAGCGGCTCTGTGCTCTCTGAAGCCCTGAGTTCAATCCCCAGCACCACATAAAATGGGAGAAGGACTTAGCATCCCACTCCCAAAACAACCATTGAAAACCCTATGAATTGCAGAGAAGCACAGACATAGTGCTGGGCATGGCACAATGTTGAGGAGTGTTTCATTCTGTTGTACATAGGGTTGCATTGAGTCAAACCTGACTCAACAGCACCAAACAACAATAATATATTTGACAGTGGTTTCTCTGCTATTCAATGGCTGATTGTTTCGGGAGTGGACTGCTGGGTCCTTCTCCCTAGTCTGTCTTAGTCTGGAAGCTCAGCTGAAACTTGTCCACCACGGGTTGCCCTGCTTGTATCTGAGATACCAGTGGCATAGCTTTCAGCATCACAGCAACACACAGGCCCCCGAGGCATGACAAGCTGACAGACACATGGGGGACACATTTCAATATGTACCTCTAAAAAATATCAGTATTACCTTACATTAACAATAATGCTGTTATCGCTCCTGACAGTCCATATTCAGATTGCTGATTTCTCTCAAAAATATCTGTCACCCCGGTTTTATTCAAATGCAGTCCCATGCCAGACCTACACATGGCATTTAGTCAGAATGTCCCTTGGGTATTTTTTAATTAACAACCTCTCCTCTTCTACTGCCTCCTTTTGCCCCCTCCCCTGCGTCATGAACTTGTAGAAGATTCCAGGTCAGTTGTCTCGTACAATGTCCCCTGGTCTGGATTTGTCTGTTTGCACTTGTTTTCTGTGTGTCCTAAAAATTGAGGGCTTTCAGAAAGGCTAGAAGAGACTCAGGATGACATGCCAGCGAGAGGTCTGTGTTGCCAGCCTAGTCTCAGCCCTAGACTGAGACCGGTCAGAGGGATCAGGGTCTGAGGGCTCCCTTGTCAATCCCTCATCAGCTTGTCCTCCTTCCATGATCTTCACTGAACCAAGTGTGTACACAATGCTTTTCTAATTCTGTTATTCTTCCCACAGTTGTTGGCCAAAGCTCTGTAAAGACTGTTTCCGTTATCAGCTAGGGTTACTTGGTTTCTTTAACATGCAGATGGGCAAATGCTCAATTTCCTTTGGGGTTGCCTATTCTCCAATAGGGGCTGGGATTTAGCTCAGTTGGTAGAGCGCTGCGCTGCAGTCTCTGAGGTCCTGAGTTCAATTCCCAGCACCACAAAAATGGGAGAAGGGCCTGGCAATCCACTCCCAAGGCAATCCCAAAACAGTCAGCCATTGAAAACCCTGTGAGGGTCGCTATGAGTCGGATACCGACTCGATGGCACCTAACAACAACAACATTCTCCAATAGGGCTGGGATTTAGCTCAGTTGGTAGAGCGCTGCGCTGCGGTCTCTGAGGTCCCGAGTTTGATTCCCAGCACCCCCAAAATAGGAGCAGGACCTGGCAATCCACTCCCAAGGCAATCCCAAAACAGTCAGCCATTGAAAACCCTATGAAGGTCGCTATGAGTCGGAGACCAACTCGATAGCACCTAACAACAACAACAATTCACCAATAGGGAGTTAATGCCTTAGGTCCCCTGTTAGTGATTTAGTGATAGAACTTTTTTTTCTGTGTCTATTTTTGAAATATTGTTTAACTCTTGTGTTTTTATATGTTTACCATGATTCAACTAATTGCACTCATTTTTTTCATGCTTAAATTCAGTCACCTATGTAATCATTATTTCTTAAGCCAAAGTGAATTTTTCAAGTTATGTCCCAACTTGACACCACTCTATTACTGAGGGAAGTGGAGTGTTTTTTATGAAATTTAATGTAAAAAGCCTTGGTCATTTTTGGTGCCATCCCATTTTTTCTCTAAGATCTTTTCCTGTATTTTAAATTTTAGGAAATTTAATCATCATTCAGCCTGCAGCCGTAGCCCTGTGGCATCCAATCCCGTCAGATCTCGGAAGCTAAGCAGGGTCGGGCCTGGTTAGTACTTGGATGGGAGACCACCAGGGAACACCAGATACTGTAGGCTTGGGAGAAGGACCTGGCAACCCCCTCCCAAAAATCAATCTGCCATTGAAAACCCTATGAACAGCAGAGAAGCACTGACAATAGTGTTTCACCTGTTGTATACAGGGTCGCTATGAGTCGAATACCGACTCAACGGCACCTAACAACAACAACAACAATCATCACTCATCCTTCTATTAAATGTTTATAATGCTATATTATGGGCTGGGATTTAGCTCAGTGGGTAGAGTGCTGCGCTGCAGTCTCTGAGGTCCCTAGTTCAATTCCCAGCACCGCAAAAATGGGAGAAGGGCCTGGCAATCCACTCCCAAGGCAATCCCGAAGGACCCAGCCATTGAAAACCCTATGAGGGTTGCTATGAGTCGGATACCGACTCAACAGCACCTAACAACAACAACAATAATGCTATATTATATACATCCCTAATTCTTTGCAGGTTTCACAACCACCCTACCATGTCATATTTGAAAATCTTTTTTGAAAAGTTGTTCTCTTGGAGGAGCTGAAACAAGTTACAGTCTTATGCCAGTATCCACCTCTGAATCTCAAATGGCTTCAAATTCAATGCAAATGAATGCATTCAGTGAGAGCCAAATTGTGGTTTTCTTTCTCTCCAACTGCAGGTATTTTGCAGAAAGGGATGCTGCAGCAGCTCAGCAGGTCCTCTCTGACTCTCTTCATCCAAAATGCAGGTAATTGTTGAAAATAAAAGATGGGTTAGGCTTTATGGCTTAGGTAAAGACTATTTCCTACATAGATCTGTAAGTGAGATTACTAAGAGAGTCAACTCACCAGAAGTGAGACCTAAACCTCTCTCCAACAAGCCCTTTTGACAAATGGAAGGTTAACACGTCAGGTACTTATCCCAGGCTTTAGGAGGTCATGTGGCACCATTCAAGTGAGGAATGTATGTAAAGCAGCTGCCTATGTCACTAGGGTCCAGAAAGATTGAGAGGTAGGCATGAAAGAAGGCCAGGGTCCGGGAGATAGTCCAGAGAGGCGAGTGAATGTGATAGGGGCATAGGAGGGACAATGGAAGTCAGGAAGCAGGGACCAACTAAGAAAGGCCAGAATTACTGAGGCTTTTTTCTTTTTAATTCAAGATTCTATTTGCACTTTTATTTACCTTTTTAATTTTTTTCCTTAACTGAATACACGAAGGGATATCACTGAGGAGGAAATAAGGTATTTTTTCCTTTGCTTTTGTGGTTTATTGCTTTTATTTTTTTTAGAGTGAATAGAAGAATTTTGAAAACAACTATAGATTTATGAAAATGTTCAAATAGCAAACATTTACTAGCTTTCCACCCAAAGAGTTAATTACTCAGGACCTGTGTCTTAAGGAGCTGAAAACCAGATCAATCTAATCTGATAGAAGATGCCAAAGAGCCTTTCTGCAGCCACCACTGGACCTAGTTGGAGGGGTATTTTGGACCCTTTACCTAAAGGCTGGACACCTTGCTACACACCATGTGGCCCCCAAAAGGGACATTTTAGTCGGGAATTTTGCTTTAGAGAGATTTGCTCTTCTGTGAACATATTTCAAATTTGATTATTCCACATAGTTAATGTGTGTGCACTTTCAACACTCTTCTTAAGGGAGTTCCACTATTTTGCAGTCATGGTTTTGCATCACTTTTTTCTCCTCAGTGCGATGGCAGGCTAGCTGTTAGTGTTCATGTTGCCTAAACAGACCTAAATTGTATCATAGCATTCTCAAAGTTCAGGAATAGGTTGATGCTGGCTTTACCTCATCTTACTATTATACCCATCCTAGCTCCACTGGGTTAAAGTTCATTAAACTACATTACACTTTTCTAAATTTACATTTATAATCTTTTGTAACATCAAAAATTCATCTTCTTTTAGCTAAGAAAAACACTAAGGTCACTTAGGTCTTTCTTGATATATTGCATGGTTAAAACCAAACTATTTTAATCTTTAACTACATATTCTAAATTACATATTTCAGTAATATAGAGCCTTTGAACTCCCTTTAATTAAAACTGGTTGAGAGTCAGCCTGTACACGTGCCTAAAGGAACATCCGAGAGAAGACATGAATCCTCCATGGTCCTTAGAAAGTAAAAATAAGTTTAAAATATGTTTTGATTAACCATTGGAGGGAGATTAATTCTGTCTATCAGCCATTTGCAAAAAAAAAAAAAAACAAAAAAACAAAAAAAAGGCTTTCTGGTTGTAGCTCCTGTGTCAGCCATCAGCATTATTTCAGGGTGTGTGTGACTACTCTTATTTAAGAAGAGACTAGCATTTGTGTGTGTGTGTGTGTGTGTGTGTGTGTGTGTGTGTGCATAGGCATGTAAATAAAATTACCATGCTTTATCCCTCAAGCTACAATACAACTGAATAGGTAAAGCTCAGGTATTAATTCATTGGTAAAGGTCATTAGATATGAATCAGACTGTTTTGAAATTGCTACTATCCTTCTTCACTAATGTTTGAAAGAAGTATATTTTAACTCATTGTGGTATCAATGTAGGTCCTCTCAGACCTTGAATATCTCAGGTGTTCAACAGCAAGAAATATATATATATATATATATATATATATATACACACACACATATATATTATATATATACACACATATATATTACACACACACACACACACACACACACACACACACACACACACACATATATATATATATATACACTAAGAGAAGCCCTCTCTCATCTGTTCTTCAGCAAGCATGACATATTACGGCTCTTGCAAATATCCATCTATACAGTCCTGAAGTAACTTGAGGAATAAAGGCAGATTCAGTTTTAAGAGGATAATTTTAGTTTCTATGTTTGGTTTGTGTTTGGAACCAAGCTGTTTGGACCACTATATCCTATGACTAATCAATTGAGATCATTTGGCCTTTTCTTATATCACCAATGCTGATAAAGGTTTAACAAATATTGTTGTTGTTGTTGTTAGGTGCCGTTGAGTCAGGTTCGACTTATATTGACCCTATGTACTAACATAGAGATACTATATACTTAAAAGGGCTGGAATTTAGCTCAGTTGGTAGAGTGCTGCTCTGCAGTCTCTGAGGACCCAGGTTCGAACTCCAGCACCACAAAAACTGGAGAAGGATTTGGCAATCCACTCCCCAAGCAATCCCAAAACAATCAGCCATTGAAAACCCTATGAGGGTCACTATGAGTTTGACCCATTTCGATGGCATCCAACAACAACATATACTTGAAAAGATTTGTTGATGAGAAAATGAGTGTTATAAATCCCTAAATAATTTTAACAATTTTAAATATAATCCATTGTAATTTGAATATGAGTCTTAATGGCAAACTCTCCTGATGCTTCTTTAGCCTTCTGTTTTGTTTCGTGGGTAGAAGTTACACTTTAGACATGGATAGCATATTATAACATGAATCTAAAGCAGTTACTTTGAATCCTAGCCAATGACTTACAGAGTCCAAAACACACGTGTTTTAGTGATCAGTTTTGCATAATGGTTTGGCTGTTGTGTGCTGTGTATATTCTGTGTGTTCTTTGTAATACAGTATTTCCCATGTGTTCTAGAGAACTCTCCTTTCTCCTACTTAGATGGAAGCTAAGTATTCATAACTCTAGTTTTAAATTTTTATTTAGTTCCAATATTAACTATAGTTTTTAGTATAAAACACTGAATAAAGTTTGTATCATTCACAAAGAACAGCAGAACATTCTTCCTGCCTACAAGACATTGGCAGTATGGAAGGAAACTCCAAGTATGGTCTTATTGAGAAGCTCAAATTATAAAATTGATTAAAATGGAGCTGTTAGGGCTTAGCTCACTTAGCTTAACCCAACGAAATGCCATAGTATTTGTCAAAACAGAATTTTTAAAGCCTATGTACTCTTCCTTCTTCCCTCTCTTCCCTTGTCCCCCCTTCTCTTCTTCCTTCTTTCCTTCTTCCCTCCCTTCCGTCTTTCCTTCTTTCTTTCTACTAATTCAATCTTTTATTCATCAATACACATTTATTTGGCATCTACTGTGGATGAGCCATCACAAATAAGGCTGAATAGAATAAAGGCCGTACCACTTTTGTATCAGAGCTTGTTAGATCTTCGAAGCTAAGCAGGGTCGGCCTGGCTAGTACTTGGATGGAAGACCACCTGGGACTATGGGGTGCTATAGGCTAGGCAGAAGGACCTGGTAGCGTACTCCCAAAACAATTAGCCATTGAAAACCCTATGAGTAGCAGAGAAGCACTGACATAGTGCCAGGCATGGCACAGTGTTGGGGAGTGTTTTGTTCTGTTGTACACAGGGCCACTATGAGTCAGACCTGACTCCACAGCACCTAACAACAACAGGATAGAGGCTATGAGATAAAAACCAAAGAAAATCCAGTGAAGAACTGTGAAAGCGTAAGGCCTCATCTTGTTAGAGAAGACAATGGCAGGCCAGCTTTCAGCAAGAAGGTGGTATTTGTTAATTAATGGTAGCGTCAAAGAATATTTTACTATTAGGCCTTTAGGGTGGCTAGCTTCCATGGCTGATAGCAAATAGAGGGTAAAGAGCATGACTTAAATAATCCCATTTCTGTGCCAGGCATCGTGGCACACCCCTGTAAGCCCAGCAGCTCGGGAGGTGGAGCCAGGAGGATCGCAAGTTCGAGACCAGAGGCAATCTGCGTAATTTAAAAAAAGTCTCACTCGTCTCAAAAAACTTAAAAAAAAAAATGGACTGGGGGTGCAGCTCAGTGGTCCAGCACTTGCAAAGCATGCAAGCACAAGACCCTGGGTTCAACCCCCAGTACCAAAAAAAAAAAAAAAAAAAAGATAATAATAATTCCATCTCTGAACTCCATACAAATTGCATTGTTTCTTTTTTTCTTTCTTTTAAGACAAAAATCTCACTCAGTAGCACAGGCTGGCCCGGAACTCACTATATATCCAAGGCCAGGCTCAAACTGATAATCCTCCTGCCTCAGCCTCCCAAGTGCTGAGACACAGGTGTGCACCATCACACCTGGCCTGTATTGCTACTTTTAAAGCTGATAACATTCAAGTTGTTAGAGTTGGATAAGTGAGTTACAGACCTCTCTGCATATAGTTAACAGTTTTGACATAAACATTAACAGAGCAAGTACCAATTAAAAATTAAATGTTATTTGTTCATTCATTCAGCAAATTCAGCAAAGCAGAATGGGAGAAGAAAAGGATGGATAAAGCAATTGGGTAAGTGTGGGATTACATACATAAAGATTGTCAGCAGAGCAAAAACGCCCTAAGAGTACTGTTAAAGATGACAAGAGTGAAATTCCCTTTGTCCTGATGGAAATGTGTAATACAGCTGAATTTTTAAAAGGACCCATTTATATGGTTTTGGACCTATTTATGTCATTACATGATACCACTTTGTCTATAACCAACTGGCAAAGTATAGAAAGTTGTTACTGTATGGAAATGTTTTACAGAAATCATCACTTAGAATAAGATTTAGTAGTTCGCTCTTAAGGATTCCTATGAAGTATTGAGCTATCTAGATAAAAATTTACCTTAGATTCATTTTTTTAATATAATGTCCATTTCATCCAAGTATTTCTGTGCTGGATTAGTAATAGTTGGAAAGATTTAAGAACTCATTTGCTAGCTGGCCATTGTGCCACACAACTGTAACCCTGGCAATTTAGGAGTTTAAAGGGGGAGGATCACAATTCGAGGCTAGAGGCAACCTCACAACTTAGTGAGACCCTGTCTCAAAATTTAAAATTTTACAAAAAGAGGGGCTAAGGATGCACCTTGGTGATAAAGCACTTGCCTAGCATGCATGAAGCCCTGGGTTCAACCCTCAAGTACTACAAAAAAAAAAAAAAAAACCTTGGTTCCCTTTTTGTTGTTGTTTGTTTGGGTGGCTGTGGTTTTTCTTTATTTGTGTGGGGTTTTGTTGTTGTTGCTGTTGTTTTGAGATAGGATCTCACTGGGTAGCCCAAGCTGGCCTCAAACTCAGAATTCTCCTGGCTCAGCATCCCAAGTACTGGGATTATAGCCATGTACCACCATGCCCAGCTTCTTTCATTTTTAGTAAACCCAATAGAAAAGGGATTAGAAAATATACTTTTGCTAATATACTTTTTCAATTTTTTTTTCATTTAAAAATTAATACATGATTTATCATAGAAAATTTAGCAACTACAGAAAAGAAAAAAAAACAAATCTCATTACTCTTGCATACCCATATTAGTGTTTTGTGGCATTTCATTCCAGCCATTTTTTTCACACTTATGTGTACATACAATAAAAACTAGGGTTGTTCTAGCCATAAAGTTTTATATCCTCTTTAAATACTATTTAGGAATATGGTTCTAGTCAGCTGTAATATATGAGATTACCATGATTTCTTTCTCTGCTCATGTATTTTAGGATACTTGAATAGTTTCCTTTTTTTTGCCATTATGAGTACTGCTGTAATGAATATCTTTGTGTCCACTTTGGATACTTTTCTATCATATACTGAGAAATGAAACTACTAAGTCAAAGCAGATGAATTCTCAGTTCTCTTGATATACATTACTGAAAGTGTATGATAAATTACAAAGACGAGGTGTTGAGAGGGCATAGAGCGAAGGGAAACTCACCACTCTCGTAGTTCAACGGAAATTTGAAACTCACCTTATCATTTTTTGAAGTGCTATTTCCCCTTTGTGCAATACTGTCGACTTGTGCTTTTCTTCTTTACAGGTATTCCTTTGCAATTGTGGGCATTAATATAACTGACCTGGCATATAACCTCCTGGTCAGCGGAGCTCTAAAAACGCATTTTTACAACATCGCCCCAGAAGCTCCAACATTGTCTCACTTCCAACAAACATTCTGTAAGTATCCAGTTGTTCAGTTATCAGTATAGATTCCTCTACAACACTCCAGCCAAGGAACCCTTTGAAATTCTTCCTCTGGTTTTGGTATTTTGTTTGTTTGCTTTCTCATTCAAAAGCCTACCCTTGTGTTTTCAGGCACCATGGATTTTTCTTTTTCCCAGCCCTTCCATGATAGCTAGAGTGTCAATTTCTGGGCTGACTTAAAGACATCCTGGGTGTCCCTCACCTTCAGATCTAGCATAGCACAGCACCAACAAGTGCAGCTCTGAAGACAGGTATAGTTGACTGGGAGGTTGATGGTTTAGTAGAAATGAAATCTCTAAGAAGATTAGAAGGCTAAAAACCTTGCCTAGAAAGTAGAACAAAAAGGCCCTGATGAAAAGTTAAAAATTGGGCTAGGTATGTATCTTAGTGCCTAGCATGTGTGAGGCCCTGAGTTCAATCCCCAGTACCAAAAAAATAAAATAAAACAAAATAAAGAAAGAAAGAAAAGAAAAAGGAAAAGTAGAATATAAAGGTTGAAACATCAAAGGACTAATATGAAAAGTCTTATATCTGAAGAATGGGAGTGTCCAAAAAAGTGGAAACTAAAAGAAGAGAGCCAAATAAATAAATCAACAAAAATTTCAGTACTAAAGGAGGGATTTTCATATTTAAACCAATAAGCACCAACATAATACATTAAAATAGACCCACACCAAGGTCCATGTCACTGTGAGATTTTATGACACTGGAAAGCGGTGATCCTGAAATTTTCCAAAGCTATCACATGAAGAACACAGACTCAAAATGACATTGGACTTCTCAATAGCAGCATTGTATTCTGAACAACGCATACAAACATTTAAGAAACTATAAAGGAATATAATTTCCATTTTTAAATTCTATTTCCAGTCTAACTTACCAATTAAGTATTGAGATAGAATAAATACTTTTTCATGTGCAAGGTCTTAAATATTTTACCTCCCTGTACCTTTATTAGGAAGCTCCTGAAACACACTAGGTTTCCACAAAATGAAAAAATAACCCTAAAAGGAATAAATGGATCTGGGAAACAGAAAATCTATCTCAGAAGAGAAGGGAAAGGCATCTTCAGGATGAAGGGAAGGGAAAACCCAAGATAGTATTTCTGGAATTTAGCAGGTCAGAAAGCGCCTCGAAGATTCTTCAAAGAATATGGAACTGATGGACTATCTGCTGGGTTTGAACACTGAGAAGACATTGGCACACTTGTTTTTGTTAGCTGCCATCAAGTGGGTGTCTGACTCATAGCGACCCTGCATACAACAGGTGAAACGCTATTGTCAGTGCTTCTCTGCTATTCATAGGGTTTTCAATGGCTGATTGTTTTTTGGGAGTGGGCTGCTGGGTCCTTCTCCCAAGCCTACAGCACCTGGTGTTCCCAGGCCATCTCCCATCCAAGTACTAAGCAGGCTGATCCTGCTTAGCTTCCGAGATCTGACAGGATTGGACCCCACAGTGCTATGGCCGCAGGTTTGCCATACTTAGGAGCTGGTTGAAGGTTAAATTAAGTTGAAAACTAAGCAAATAAAGAAGGCAGTTATCAATACTAAGAGTGAGAAAATGAATGTGGCTGGGGTGGGTGGAAGGGAGCTGACTCTTTATCTTCTATAAAGGGAGGTTAAAAAAAACAAAGCAATGGAAAGCATATTATTTGTTGTTAGAGCTATGAACATCAATAGTCAAAATAATCAGCTAAAAGAGTTAAAGTGCAGGAATTGGGGCAGGAGTGGCTATAATTACTTTGTTTTGTGTTTATAACCGTAAGCTGACTAAACAATGTGAATATATAACTTAGATACAAATAAGAAGGAAATTTAAAGGCGTGTATACTTTGACTTGTTAATAGAAAATGTAAATCCCTTACGTAACATTATTACAGCTCCTATTTTGACAATTGGGTGATTTATATTTATTCCTATAACAAGTCTGACCAACCCCAACAAATAAGGAGATTTTACTGCACATCAGATTCTGTGATGAGGAAGATAAGCATCTAAATGCATAATTAAAACCTAACAGGGAAAATGTGATTGAAGAAGACACTGCTTTTAAAAAATGCAGGGCCTATGGTTATCATAGCTCACGCAGTCTGAGAGCCAAGGAAAGTTCCCCAAAGCACATGCCACTTTCAGGGGGACGCGAAGGGTGAGTGCTGGTGGCTGAGTAGTCCAGCCAGAGGAAGAGGCAGAGGCCAAGGCCAGGAAACAGGAGAGAGAGGTGCATTCAGGGAACAGAGTCGGGGAGGGTCGCAAGCCAGCTAGCTCTGACGAGGCTGAAGAGCTTTGCAAGTAGTGTTAAAGAGCATGAACATACAGCTAAATAAAACCTCTTGCTATGTTTCCTTACCCCCTTACACTTACCATATTATATATCCTTTAGGCCCTTTAGGGAAATTGGGGAAGCAATTTTGAGGGGAAATAGAATGAGTTTAATTTTTTCCCCTTTATTGATAAATGTTGGTGGGGTACAGAGTAATACAGCCTTTGCTATTTCCATTGTGCAACTATTTTATCTCTTTTGGTTTTACTTTCATCAACTTAGAAAGTTGATGGAACCCTCTGATTAATATATAGTAAAAGTCTCATGCAATTATGGGTTATATTCCCCTATTTTTTTTGCATATATTTGTAAAGTTGCATCATTTACATTGAGATTATTTTCTCCCCCTTTATCCCTTTACATTATTTCCCCTCCCCTTCCCACCTTCCACTTTTGCTTCCCTCCGCTTGTCCCCTCCCCACTTCTACTCTGCTTATATTTTCCATTCTTTGCTAAGTCTGACTGTTCATTTTTATATGTCTACACATGTATTTTTTTTTCTTTCTGTTAAGTAAGATTCAGTAAGAACATAAGGTATTTTGCTTTTTGAGCCTGTTTACTTAAGTTAACATTCTCCAGTTCCATCTATTTTGCTGCAACTGGCATTATTTCATTCATTTTTATTGATGAGTAATATTCCATTGTGTATATGTACCACAACCTTTTTATCCATTCTTCTGTTGATGGGCATCTTGGTTGGTTCCATATCCTTGCTATTGTGAACAGTGCTGAATTGAATATGGAGATGCAAGTGTCTCTGTACTATGATGACTCATCTCCCTTTGGGTATATTCCCAGTAGTGGTGTTGTTGTTAGGTGCTGTTGAGTCGGTATCCAACTCATAGCGACCCTCATAGGGTTTTCAATGGCTGACTGTTTTGGGATTGCCTTGAGAGTGGATTGCCAGGCCTTTCTCCCATTTCTGTGGTGCTGGGAATTGAACTCGGGACCTCAGAGACTGCAGCGCAGTGCTCTACCAACTGAGCTAAATCCCAGCTCCAGTAGTGGTGTAGCTGGATCATATGGCAGTCCTAATTTTAGTTTTCTGAGATATCTCCATATTGATTTCCAAAGTGGCTGGACCAACTTATAGTCCCATCAATTGTATAAGAGGGTTCCTTTTTCTACACAACCTCCCCAGCATTTGTTGTCATTTGTTTTGCTGATCTTGGCCATTCCTACTGGAGTAGGGTGGAATCTCAGAATTGCTTTGATTTGCATTTCCCTAATAGCTAGGGATATTGAGCATTTTTTCATGCATTTCTTAGCTCTGTGAACTTCCTCATTTGAGAACTGTCTGTTCATTTCCTAATGTAAGGCTCTGGAGCACTGAAGAATTACAAGTTCTCATGCTGGATAAAGGGAATTTGTCAGCACTAAGAAGAAAATTGAGCCACAGAATGAGAGCTCTCTCCTAGGGAGTAATCAATGTTAAATCATTAGGAATTGGTAATGAAGGCCAGAAATATTTCTTTTGAATAGAGCCTTGCCCAGGGTAGGTGCCCAGTAACTCCTTGTTAAATGGATGGCTACATGCATGAGAGACTAAAATATTATATGATGTTCTTTGCAGAGGAAAGGGGAATCTTGATGATCTGGAAAATTTTAGCCTTGGCCTGGATTGATCTGTTTCCAAGAGACTCCTAGCCCAGATGAGTAAGCATGCATGCAGTAGGAAGATTTATTTCCCAGGACACCTTTCAGGTTTTGGCAATAGCAGTGTCCCTATGGATTGGGTTATAGGCAGAGGGGCTCAGGAGTCTTTAGAAGAAGCAAACTATGCCCTAGATTTTTTATCTCTCCATCAGACATGATCTGTGCTGCACATCTCCGTAATATTCTTGCAATTATCTGTGTCCTTGCACATGTCTCTGCACCATACTAACGGATGCAGTGAAGCAAAACCAATGCATACTCAGGCAGCAGCAAATATGCTGCAGGCTTGACATGCAAAGCCAAATTAGTATTCAAAACAAGTACTTCATCTAGGTGGAACAATATAAGAATGTAATGGCTCTATCATTCCGCCTTTCAAGAGAACACCACACTGGCAAGGCAGTGTGTTACAAGAATTGCATACAATCTAAGGTTCCACTGAACACACAGCCCCGCTGAAATGGAGTGAGGTTAGATGTAGTAAGCAGAGGAAACTACAAGGGCCAGAAGGGGAAAGGAATTGTCTTTTCAGGGGAAGGAACTATTCAATAGGAATAAGAAGCAGAGGAACAGAATGCCTGTTGTGATGGTGGAAAGCCAGCTGGTTTCAGGTCCTGGCTTCTAGCTGGAATTGTAAAATTGTGCACCATTCTAGTTTCTTGTCTGGGCTGAGTGTCCTCATCTATATAACAGAGATATAAAGTCTGCATTGTCTATCCTACAAAGCTCTTACTTGAATTAAATGAGAGCCTTTAGCAATGGCTGGGCCTCTGTTTTCTCCCTCTCCTTCCCACACCACCTTCTTAGCTACCTTAGCTGACAGATCATCAGCTGAAATTGTACACCTGTCTCCACTCGCCAAGAGACTGAAAATTAGGGAACACAGGAACTCGACCTTTCTCTTCATCCTCCACACCTAATGCTGTATCTGTTACATATTTGTCAATTGGCAGATGGGTCAACTAGCTAATTGGCCAAATGAATTTTTGAACACTCTGTAATGTTATATAAGTGAGTGGAGTTTTATTATTGTAATACGTACCTTCGAAGCAGGCCACCATTTTTGCATGTTATACTGTCTCTAATCAAATATTAGAGATTAAATATTCATATTAATTAAATATTCATATTAATTAATATTAAATAGTGCAGTTGGGATAGAGTCCCAGGGAATCTGTCTACAGGCTTTATAGTTTGAATCTGTAGCCTTAAGAGGAAGATTTGTAAGAATATTGTCAGAATGTGAACCACTGCCACGTCTACCCCAACCCTAGCCAATTTTTTAAACCTTCCTTGCAAAATGGTTTTCTATAACTGTGCATAAGGTAGAAAAATGGGGAAAGAAAATGGTCTGGATTAGTGTAGAACTCTGTGCCGCACTACATTGCCTTTACAGTGAGTTTCCAGTGTATCTGCACATTGTAGGGAAGTGAACATTTTATGCACATTGCAGAAAAGTGAATTCTTCATTAAAAGATGATGATAAATGTTTAAGGAGGTGGAAATGTTACATTCTCTAATCATTTCACATTGTACACATGTATCAGATTACCACATAACATCACATTGTATTTTCAATTGCATGAATATGTGCGATTAAAAATAAAAAATTTTAAAGGTGATTTTTCACAGCTCCTGTTTATCACTGTCAATAGAAGTAAAGATGCTGTCACTCATGAGCAGCGCTTCAAAAAATTGGGTCCAGGTTTGGGTTCAATGTGTTAAAATTTATGGAGTTTAGGTTCAGCTTGGATTTGGGTTTAAATCCCGTGTGTAGATAGCAGTGCTTCAAACCAAACCCATAGCCTAATTCTGAGCCTGTTCCACTTCATGCATTTTTTTAAAAAAGTTTCTAAGCCCAAACTCAATGAAAAATTGGGTCCAGATTCAGCTCTTAATATTTTATTGTTTGATTTTTCTTTATTTTTTATATCATTAGTTATTTATAAATTGGAAAAAATTGGAAAAAGTTTTATTCTTCTATCTACACTAGGACTGAGATTCAGCTCAGTTGGTAGAGCGCTGCTCCACACTTTCTGAGGACCCAGTTTCGATCCCCAGCACCACAAAAATGGGAGAAGGATGTGGCAATCCACTCCCAAAGCAGTCAGACATTGGAAACCCTCTGAGGAGGTCACTATGAGTCAGACACAACAGGATGGCACCAAACAACAACAATAACAATCTACACATAGGATTAAAATTTTAAACCTGAACCCTAACTGAACCTGAACACTCTAAATTTTAACACATTGAACCCACCCCTGAACCTGAGCCCAATTTTACACAGGTTTGAAGCCCAGTTCATGAGATATTAATATGACAGATCATGGACAATTTAATTCATTGAATTGGAAACCTGACTCTCTAGACAAGAGAGGATGCAGCTCGGGCATATTTATTTGAGCTTGAAGGCCAGTCAGGAATATGAGATGTGTATTTTGTACACTAAGAAAAGAAGAAATTATGAATTACCATAGATACTTTTGTAGAACCATATAAATTGTCATATTTAGAAGGAAGCCAAAGAAACTTTAAAAGATGGCATTTTCTAGACCAAAGGTTCTCAAACTTTAATGACACAGATTCATCTTACTCAATTGCAAGTCTCATTGAATCTAGGAAGATCTACATTTTTAACAAGCAGCTGTACCACTGTGGCATCTGATCCCTTCAGATCTCCGAAGCTAAGCAGGGTCAGACCTGGTTAGTACTTGGATGAGAGACCACCTGGGAACACCAGGTGCTGCACGCTTGGGGGAAGGACCTGGCAACCCACTCCCAAAAAGCAATCAGCCACTGAAAACCCTATGAATAGCCGAGAAGCAGTAATAATACTGTTCTGCCTGTTGTACATAGGGTGGCTATGAGTCAGATACTGACTCAAGGGTACCTAACAATAACAACAACAATCTAAGGTTAAGACAAAGAAAAAGTCATGTAATGTTTGTTTCTCTTTTTTAGCTAGGATTATTTCCTTAAATATTCTTTTCCTACTAGAGACACCAGAGCTACATATAAATATCTTATACTGTCTTTTAAAAAATCTATTAACATTTCTTTCTTTGTTGTTGTTGTTGTTAGGTGCTGTCGAGTATCCGACTCATAGCGACCATCTGTACAACAGGGGAAACACTATTGTCAGTGCTTCTCTGCTGTTTATAGGGTTTTCAATGGCAGATTGATTTCTGGGAGGGGGTTGCCAGGTCCTTCTCCCAAGCCTACAGCACCTGGTGTTCCCAGGGGAAGTGTTTCGATCTGCTGTACATAGGGTCGCTATGAGTCGGAGTCGACTCGATGGCACCTAACAACAACAACAACAACAAATTAACATTTCAATTTTAAATGTGGTGGGTAAAAACAAACAAATGTGGTGGGTGGTAGGGAACAGAACACAACAAATAGATTCTTGCATCCAGTGCTTGCTATTTATCTCCAAAATGTCCCCACCCCAGAGCATTCATAGCTAACATCTTTGAGATACAATGGCATTTGAATATGAAATTATGCTTCAGAGCAAGAAAGTCTCATTAACGATTTCATGTAGTTTAATGACCAGTCTGTGTTGTTCAGAGTTGATATATAATTCTTATTGTCTCATAATAGATTGTCAGAATGCATTTGTTTGATTTGTTAGGGTAATTTAAAACTTTAGTTAAATCGAATATCAAGAGGACAAAGATGAAGCAGAGTAAATTTGAAAGATCAAGCCATTCTGTTAATTTAATTAGGAGGGGAAGGATGAAGTAGTCACTCCTGGTCTTACAGAATATGTTCCCAGTGTGATTTATATTCAAGAAATGGCAGAATTGATTTGTCTTCCTGCTTCCTGGAATTGAGAATTCTAGGACCAATTTCAAAAATCTTGTGGATTAGTAGATTGTGATCTGACAGCTTTAAAGAATAATCTTAAACAGTCATCTTTGCTAAATTTCAATATCTTCTTTGAGCTCCATGGTTACTGTTGTTTTGGTCAAATTCATTCAGGATGATTTGGAACAGTGATGAAGGGCTTTGTTCTCTCCTGCATTCTTAACACTGTTTTGCCTCTGACAGGCTATTTGATGCATGAGTTTCACAAATTTTGGAACGAAGAGGACCCCATGGACATAATGGAATTTAATCGTGTGCGGGAGAAATTCCGCAAGCGGATCATAAAACAGCTGCAAAACCCAGACATGGCGCTGTGCCCACATTTTGCTGCCTCGGAAGGTTTAATCAACATGTAGTCGTTCACGCTGGTTTTAATGGATACCCTGGAATACTGCCTCATTGTCATGTTAGATCTCTGCTTAGATCACAACTCACACACTGAATGCACACAGTGATTATATGCATGCCTTTTGGTACAGTATTTTCATCTCTCGGTCATAATTCCGAGATCCCCAGATACCACTCTTTTGGAGCCTCTGTTCTCCAGTGACTGCTCACATTGTGGCATTATGCAGTGTTACGTCTTGCCTTGACATCTAGGTATGGAGAGAGTTTTCTATTTTTTTAAATTTTTTTCTTCCCCCTCATACTTCAGCATTAAAGACTTGTCTTTCTCTAGTTGTATTTTGTATGTAAGAAGATTAGCAGGATCTTGTTCTGTGAAAGCTTTTTAATTTATTGATATGTCTCATGACTTCTGCTGCTAGCTTTTCTAGCCAAGTTCACGCTTGGACCACATTCTAATAAAGTATAAGACTTCAAAATAATACAGACAGACACATGATAAGCCAAACTCTTCCTGCAAACACAGCTGCACTCCACAAACATGCAACAAGGCTTATAAGAAGTCATTTTAGGTAGGGGCTGCTTCTGTGTGGAGTACTGCAGAAATATATTGTAACAGCCCCAGACGCCATTGTGTCATCATCATCTGGTATCAAATTATTTTATTTGCATAATTTCACTGGCTTGGATGTCTAAATATCTTTAGGATGATTGGAGCTTCAGAAAAGAAGTGAGCGTCATCTTTCAAACGTTGCAAAAGGTTTTTCACTGCCTGCCTCTTGCTGAACTCAGAGTGACAGCCTAGCATTGTTTTGATCCAAGCATCCTTGTTTAGGGACCTGAGTGCTGACTGGTTTGTCTTCTATGTCAAGGGGCAAGATTAAAAAACAAATTTCAAGAAAATGTGTTTCAAGAGAGAAACCTAAGCTATGTCACTGTGCAATATTTCTTGGAAATAATGACCTTGTTTGGTGTCAGTGGAAAGATTACTTGGAAGAAGAAAAGTGAAAATCATCCAGAAACTACTAAAAAATCATTTTGAAAAACATGATTTAGTTTGGAATTATGATTGTAGTCTGTTGAATAGTATTTACCATGGCATTTCATACCCGTGGTATTTTATACTTTCCGACGATCAATTTTAGTATTATTAGATGTTTGTGTAATCACTTGCTTATTTAAATGAATTTTGAGTACAGCCTAACTGTCGGTTATATGAATAAATTACATGTCATTCTACTGTAACATAGAGTGGGTTTCACTTTAATATTTTTGTGCTTGTACAGCTTCTGAGTATGCAAATATGTGAGAGGGTAGAATGTCAAAGACAGACAACCTGGAGCTGATTATAAATCACCCTGTCATTCAGGTGTAAGAATGTGTTGTGTCTGAGAGACTTCTTTAATCTTGAGTTCTGATGGTGCCTTAATGAAAAAACAAGATCCACCTTTTCCTCCAGTACTCCCTATAAAATCTGGCGTGGCTCCTGCAGATAGCTGATAAAGAAGAGATATTAAAGCCTGATATTTGTTTGTCCACTCTAGCTCCTCTGGAACTTTGCCCTGATTTGCTCTTCAGCCACATGTCACACCCTCTTGTAAGATGTGGAAAGGGAGGGGTCAGTTACCACATGACATGTTCCATGAGGAGTGACAAGATTATATATTCCTCTCTGGAGTGAGCAACCATGAGTGTGAGGAACAGCCTGCCTAGGGAGCACTGAGTTCCCACCTGCAGCTGCTGCAGATGGCAGCATCATTCCATCTGCAATGCAGCCTTTGTCGGCCACATGTGTGCATTGTCTCTTCCTATCCGCTCCCATCCTCTGTCACTGACAGGGCTTGATGGTATGTGGCACTTATACCAGCTCACGTCTCTTTGGTACAGGTTGAGAGGGCTGACGTGAACCAAGCTAAGACTTTCCATGCCCAGCTCCTGGAACGCTTTCTCTCAATCGCATCTAAACATAGCTGCACAGTTTCAGGACGACAGGCGCTGCTGGCTCCCTCTAGTTCAGAGTATTATTAGATTTCTCATTCACACCTCTTTGTGGGAGATTTGTTCTACCCAGCTACACAAACTGAGGTGAGAAAAAGAAGAGGGGAAGGTTTCAAAAGGATCAGAAATATGTGTGTGTGGGGGGGGGGTTCCCTAGAGTATTTTTAGCTTAGCTTACTTACATTTATTCCATTGAACAAGGATTGACCACATAAAATGTAAATTGTGTGGCAAGCTTCTTTCAAGTTTTCTAAAACACTACCTACTATGATGAAAAGAAGAAAAAACCCACATTCCACTTGGCACTACAGGAAAAGGGAAAAAATACTTTGAAAAAAAAAATTCTGCAACTTGAGACTTTGATCTGACTTTCCTTCTCTCAATTCTTGTTATCGTACTGTTGTTCTTGGGTGCCATCACGTTGGATGTGACTCACAGTGACCTTACATACAACAGAATGAAACGCTACCCAACACTGTACCATGCACATAATCTTTTTATGCTTGAGGCCATTGTTACAGCTACTGTGTTTCTTCTAATTCTGAGTCAGGCCACATCGGCAAAAGGAGGTCCCAGGGGCTTTACACTATTCCTGTCATTAAGATGGACTCTACTTTGAGGAGGCAACTATTCCCCAGTTGTTTCTCGAATGCCTTCCAGCCTGGGGGCTCATTTTCTGGCACTATACCTGACAGTGCTTCTCCACTATTCATAGGGGTTTCAGTGGCTACTTGTTTCGGGAGTGGGCTGCCAGGTCTGTCTTAGTGTGGAAGCTTAGCTGAAACCTGTCCACCATGGGTGGCCCTGCTGGCATCTAAAATACCAATGACATAGCTTTCAGCATCACAGCAACACACAGCCCCCACAGCATGACAAGCTGACAGACACGTGGGGGGATTGTACTGTAGTGAATAAAATTGTTGCCTGGTAACCCACCATTTTTCCTATATTTGAAAAGAGGCTTAAATATATACCAGTCCCAAGAGGTAGGGATTGGCAAATATCTTCTTACAATATATCTTCCAAAGCAGACCACTTTTGAGAGAGAAAGATGTTAATTTCCTTAGTACAACAACGTAAATTAGCACAGTTTAAGGAAACTGAAAGATTATGCGACCAAGGTGAACCAAGAGACAGGTATAAGTAGAGTTCATGCATGGATAATTCACTTAGGCAGATACCACCCAAAGTCTTCACTTTCTCTCTCTGGCAGAAGTAT
This sequence comes from Pedetes capensis, assembly GCA_007922755.1. NCBI lineage: Eukaryota > Metazoa > Chordata > Mammalia > Rodentia > Pedetidae > Pedetes > Pedetes capensis. The sequence goes on from VMDO01021121.1 coordinate 21,876, forward strand.
GTTATAGAATCCTACCAAAATCTTAAAGACCCATCCAAGGCATGGGCACTGTCTGAGCCTAGAATTTCAACGGCAAAGATGGGGCCTAAATTGGCGATGGGGAAATAAAACCTGGTCATCGAACTCCATGGCAACAAATTATATTGATGTGTAAGCACATGGGGCCAGCTCCAAACTGAACGGGAGTGAGGAGGGGACTAGAGCTGGCAGAGTGTGGGGACACGGGATGGACCATGATGGCATGAAGAGGAAGGAGGCAGACAAAACGGGAAGCTGACCTCTCAGCTTGAGCCCACGGCCACACAGAAGGAGCTGAGCCACAGTGACACCTGCTCTGTCAAAGCATTGCCTCCAGCTGTTGCAGGGCTACCTGCTGTAATCTGGAGGCCAGTGGCAGAGAAGCAAGACCCAGAATATCAACCAGTCCAGGAGGAGGAAGTCTCTGGCACAGACGCCATTTCAAGAGCTAACACTGAGTTCTTATGACCTGCCCCAGGATCGTGCTTGTCTGAATTTACACTATTTCATCTCCTTGGCAACGTCAGGTGGTTTTCTTTTTTTCTTTTTTTTTTTTTTTTTTTTGCCTTTCTTGACAAACAGCCTTATAGAAATTAAATACATTGCCAAAATCTCCAGAGAGAGAGGAGTAAATGGCAAAGCTAGGCCTTGAACCCCAAGGCCTAAAACCCAGACTTCTACTTATTAACCTGACTGCTTATTGAGAATTCTCTTCTATTGTCCCAAGGTTCTGGATTATAAACACACATAGACGCTCACATACATCATGCCCGAGTGATCATATGTTAATATGTGCAGAGGGTTTTTCAGTCTTGTGAGGAAAACTTTCCCTCTTGCTGTTTTAAGACTTCGAGGCATAGCACTCACTGATTCATACCATCTTTTGAGCAGGCCTCATGCTACACATTGCTACCATAATTCAGTTCAACTTTAAAAAGAGAAGCTGGTGTGGTGGCTCACACCTGTAATGCCAGCAACGGGAGATGTGGACGCAGTAGGATTCTGAGTTTGAGGCTGGAGGCAGGCTGTGTAACTTAGCGAGACCCTTACTCAAAAAAATAAATAAATAAAAAGGGGCTGGGTGAAATGCTCAGTGGTAGAGCACTTGCAAAGTATGTCTGAGGCCCTGGGTTCAACCCCCCAAGTACCACAAAAAAAGGAAGAGGAAAATAAAGAAAAGGAAAAGGGAAAAAAAAAAGAAAAGAAAAAAGGAGAAAAGAGTAAATTTAGCCAGGCATGGAGATATATGCCTGTCATCTCAGCAACTCAAGAGGCAGAGGCAGGAAGATCACAGGTTCAAGGCCAGAGGCAGCCTGCATAATTTAGTGAGTCCCTGTCTCGATTTTAAAAAATTAAAAAAGGGGCTGAGAGTGAAGCTCTGTGACGGAGCACTTGCAAAGTATATACAAGACCCTGGGTTCAGCCCCACAATACTATAAAAAAAAAGTAAGACATAGAAAACATCTCTTAAAATGTGTATGCATTTTTGGTACTCCTAGTATTTCTTACTCAGAGGTCTGCCCAATGGATTTGTACCCACAGATCACAAATGCTGCCACACCATCCCTCAGCACTTCCCCTTTTCGGGTCAGAATTTCCTCCCCTTGATACACAAACAATTCTGACAGCATCTTAAGCTCTTTCTCCTGATCGCTGAAGCCTGCATACCTCCTCCCTGCTCCCTGGTGGGAGACTGCAGCAAGGTGGGTTTGCAGAGCCCAGGCAGCGGTGTGTTCAGGCCAGATGCTTCCGTGCATTTCTGAGGAAAGAAAAACACAGTGGGCCTTAGGCATGTGGACTCTTCATAAATAAAACATTCATCGCTGTCCCACTGACCTGAGGTAGACCCCGGAATGCTGCTACTCATAGACACATGCTCATAGAACGACATTGTCCATTAATATCACTGCAATGCTTCACAGAAGCCCACAGAGATGGTTAGCGAGGAGTCGGGGCAAAATTACAAAGATCAAAATGTTGGCTATTTTTTGATTTGTTATGTTCCCAGTGCTATACTTTGCTTTGGGAAAGACCATATCCAGGCAAGGTGGCACAAACCTGTAATCCCCACCCTTGGTAGGCTGCGGCAGGAGGATCAACATGAGTTCGAACCCAGCCTTGGACACATAGTGAGTCAAGGCCAGCCTGGGGTACCCAGTGAGACCCTGTCTCAAAAAAAAAAAAAAAGCCACCCCAAACAGCATGTGGAAACTAGAAAAGTGTGGAGGGAAAGAGAAGAGAAAGCTGAGATTAAATATGCAAAACCAGTTAAACCTTCTCTGCCATGCACATTAAGGAGTCCCTTTGTAATTGTCACCAACTGTACAGAGGCTCCAATGAATTCCGCAGCATCCTGAGGCAATGGGTTTTTTGGAATAGGCTTTATTAGGGAAATTTCTAAAGCCAGGATCTGCAATAGAAGGAACCAGGAGTGTTTCCTCTGTCCCAAGACTTGCTGGGCACACTGTAGATCTGAGTTCAGGCATAGAGAGCCCCACTCCATTGATTTTCTCTCTCTTAAGGCAAGCGTGAGAGTAACTGTGTCAGAAAGGGGATCATCAATAGGCTAAATCTGGCTGCCAGCTGTTTGTAAGCCAAGTGGTACACCAGCTACCCTGCACCTGGAGACCTTGGGGGCTATGGGGTGTTGTCTTAGGGGAAAAAAATCTCTGGTCACAAGTGAAACTGAGCTTGGATGCAGCCCTTCTGCTGGGAGACAGGAGTTGCAGAGGCAGCTGATTTATCCAAGCACCCCAGAGAGAGCTCATGAGCAATGTTCTTAACAATCTTCTCTTCATATCATACCACATTAGATTTGTGACATAGTAGCTTTTCTGTGCCAAGTACAAAGCAATCAGAGAGCATGAGGACATCCATAGTCTTGAGCTGTATGTTACTCAGTTACATAAGCACTTTTGGTTATGTTTTTACTTTGTGGCACACAGCAAGGAAAAATTAGCAGCAGAAGACCCATGTTCCAGTGTATTTACTACTAGCCTTCTCTAGGTCAATGGCTCAACCTCTCTGATTTTGCTTCTATCTATAACAAAATAATGAGGTCTCCTCTTTGAATGATTATGTTGTTATTGTTGTTAGGTACCGTCAAGTTCGGTCCAACTCATAGCAACCCTATGTACAGCAGAACCAAACATGCCCAGATTCTGTGTCAAACACATGCTCTTATTTATGATTAAGCCCATTGTTGCAGACACTGTGTCAATCCATCTAGTTGACAGCTTTCTTTTTTGTTGTTGTTGACCTGCCACTCTTCCAAACATGATATCCTTCTCCAGGGATTGATCCCTCCTGAAAACATGTCCAAAATATGTAAAAAGCCGTCTAGCCATCTTTGCTTCCAAGGAGCACTCTGGTTGTACTTCTAGGACAGGTCTGTTGGTTCTTTTGGCAGTCCATGGTATATTCAATACTCGTCTCCAGTGCCATAATTCAAAAGCATCAATTATTTTCCTGTCTCCCTTGTTCAATGCCCAGCTTTCATTGAAGGATTATGGTAAGCATAAATATCAAACAAGCAATGACTAGCTAAAGAAGTACTTAGAAACTCCAAAGTGATAAACACATGTTTAGTTATGGTTTGCTTTTTATCCATTTGTTTCTTGGCTATAAGTTTACTCTAACAGGAAAAAAAATATCTATAAAATTTGTCCTTGTAGCCAGTGTCCCCATTAACTCATTTCAGCAAATATTTACTGAGAACTGACTTTAGTGCCAGGCATCATGCCAAGTCTGGGGATCAAATGGAAAACAAAGTAGTGGCCTTGTTCTAAAGGACCTTAGGGTCTAAATCTAGAGCTCTCGTGGATCTCAAGCATGAGCGTTGTTAGGAACAAATACCCTCAGCCCCTCCTCAGACCTTCTGAATAAGATCACTTAAAAACCCTTGGAAGGTGATTTGTGTGCACACTGAGTTGCGAAGCACCACTCTAGGGGATGTTGATCTGGTCATTTGCCACTGAAACCTGACAAGGTTTAGCCTCAGCTGCTCATGATTTAGAAAAGAAGTAGACATCTCTTTGTTCTCCCTCAACTTTCTCTGTCAGTGTAACTTGACCATGTGCCTGTGTAACAAAGAAGGACTGCCTGTTCTGTTGTTATCCGTGTAGAGGCGCAAACAGGAAGTAGCATGGAGGAGGAGGACCTCCATCACCTGCGACACTGGCCTTGGACAAGGTTTCTTGGGAAGCATCCTACAGTCGCCAAACCCAGTGTTGCCCCAAGTATCGACTCCAACTGTTTGCCTCTCCCAAAGAGTTTCATTCTGTCAAGGTGCCTGTCAGGATGACACAAGAGAAAGCAAATCAACTCTCTATTTGTGAACCAAAGTTTTCCTCCCACTGAGTAAAACCACCTAGTTGTACCTTAGCCTGCAACGGTATCCCTGTGTCATCTGATCCTGTCAGAGCTCGGAAGCTAAGCAGGGTCAGACCTGGTTAGTACTTGGATGGGAGACTGCCTGGGAACACCAGATACTGTAGGCTTGGGAGAAGGACCCAGCACCCCACTCCCAAAAATCAATCCACCATTGAAAACTCTATGAATAGCAGAGAAGCACTGACAATAGTGTTTTGCCTGTTGTACATAGGGTCGCTATGAGTCAGACACCGACTAGATGGCACCTAACAACAACAAGAAGTTGTACCTTGGCTACTGTATTAGTCTCCTCATGGTAGGATAACATAATCCCACAGGCTTGGTGGCTTAAACAACATGGTCACAATTCTGGAGGCTGGACATCTGGGATCAGGGTGCCAGCATAGTCAGGTTCTGGTGAGGACCTTTTTCTTGGCTTGCAAGTGGCTACCCTCTCACTGCATGCTCACATGGCCTTTTCTTGGTAGATGCACATGGAGAAAGGAGCATAAAGAGAGAGAGACACTGGGCTTTTCAATCCTGTTTAAGACCTCACCCTTATGACCTCATTTGACTTTAATTACCTCTAAATACAATCACACTGGATACTAGAGTATCCTGTGTCCTCAAGACAGGAAAGAACCTATTTGAGCAGTATAAAATATGTGAAATCAATAGGATTAGGAAATTAGTTGATGTATCAGAGAGATCTATGGAGGAGAATAGAGTGACTCCTAGGACTAGATGACCTAAGTTATTAACAGCAATAGCCACCAATCACTGACCACCTACTTCATACTATTCCATGAGTCAAGGGCTTTATATTTATTCTCATTTAACCTAAAACTAACTCTGCAGCACATTACTTGTGTCCATATTTTATGAATAAGGGAACAGAGGCAAAGAAAAGCTGAATGCTTTGCTCAAAGGTTTCCAGCTAGAAATTGATGAGGATATGTTGCAATCCTCCAGGTCTTTCTTATACTACCATATGCTAGATCCCACCAACTAAGCACTTAAATTCTATATTTTCTAGAAAAAGAACAGAAAGAAAAAATCCCAAAATTATTATCCTTTGGTAGTAGGAATAGAAGTTACTTATATTTTACATATACCTTATGTTTTCCACATCTTTTCCATGAGTACATATGGTACCAATAATCTTAAGAAAATAACAAATGTTTTCATTTAAATAATAATAAAGTAATACTCTCTGAGAAAGAAAGAATAGCCTCGGGAGTCTAAATTTATGCATGTTCTTTGGCAGGAAATATGAGAGTGTCTTAAACAATCAGCCCAGCTTGCCAGTAGGAGTGGCAGCCAAGCTTAATGATATTCCCAGTAAAAGTCTTGGCAGACAGGATCCCCTGAGCTGGTGCTCACTGGGATCTTCCTTTTGCTCCTTTATCTCCACATCTCACTGGCTCTCCGAGACCACTGGGTTTTGGCTTGAGTTTTTTAATCAGTAATAATTTCACACATGAAAGTAGAAATTCCAGACAGTACATCTTCTGCCAACACCTCATACCTCTCTGCATAATGACATCATGAATATTCACATCGGCTGCAAGAAGTGACAGTTTCAGCACAAGTGACCATATTCCTTTCCATATCACCCCTCCACCCTGACTATTCTTTGTTTCCTCCTACTCATCAACTCCACACTCCACAGTGTGGACTTGCTGATGGCCCTATCACGTAGGGAGAATATTCCTTGAAGAAATGTTCATTTCCCCTATTCCTGTGCTATCAGAGGACTGGGAAGCCATGCATTCCTTTATCTACCCACCAGCAAATCTTCAAGGGAGGCAGGCTACTTGCCAGGCACTGTGCTAGGTGCCAGGATCCCAGAAAAGTAAGATATACTGCTGGCCTACGAGTTGAATTGGGCGGTAGACATAATCCCACAAGGGTTGTTGCTGAAACTTGGGAGCCATAGGAGGAGTTGCTCTTGGGACAACATGAACAAAGGCATTAAAGGGGGAAAGAACAAAGGCCAGGCAGAAGATCACAAGCGTTCCATGTTTCCAGACAGCAGGTAGCATGGGAGAATAATGTTAGGAGCTATCCAGTCAGGACTGACTCGTAGTGAGCCTCATGGGGTTTTCAGTGGCTGATTGTTCCAGGATTGTTTCGGGAGTGAGCTGCCACATCCTTCTCTCATCTTTGCAGTGCTGGGGATTGAACCCAGGGCCTCAGAGAGCACAGAGCAGCACTTAGGGAGAACAATGTTGAGGTGATGGTGATGGCCTTTGCAGCCCCTCTCTGGGGAGATGTAATGGATTGTCTATTTACCTCAAATAAAGACGACACAGAACACAGAAAGAATTCCACCAAGTCCAGCTCGTCAAGCCAGTGAACTCACTAGGGTTACTTACGGGAGCATGGATGACTCGCAGGCAGCTCCACCATCGGGCAGTTCCACTCAGGAAGCACTCCCTACCCACCCACCCCCGCCCCCAGCCAATGGTTCTCTTTACACATAGTGGTGTCGGTAAGCCATTTACCAGGGTAGGCCCAGCTTCATCTGGGTGGTTATGCTGTGAGCAACGGAGCTGGGCGGTTACGCCTATTTCACTGGTCGCCTGCAGGTCACCACAGCTGCTTCATTTTAGGACAGGTCACATCCAGCTGGGAGGAAATAGCCACCCTATTTCCTATTAGTGTTTTGTAAAAGAGCTGGTGAATTTGAAGTTTAAAATATAAGTCGGCAAGACCATAAGGCGATTGAGAATGCACCTCAAGTGAACATTTAAGGGTCCGTAGAAGAAGAAATAGATTCAGAAAATATCTAGAAAATTAAATCAAAAGGAATTTGTACACGAGGACAGGAGGAAAACAGTGTCCACTGAGAAGGGTGGGGGCAGGGGTAGGGGGGTGGAGGAGAAAGCAATGAATACAACCAATCAATAGAAAGAAACCAATTAATACCAGAATTTATAGATTATTTTATGCAAATTTGGTCTGTTTGAGATATGACATTTTCCCACCCAGGTTCTAGTTGTTTCTTTTCAAATACTCTGATTTTGCCATTTTCTTCATATGGGTCTCTCTTATTTCTTAGTAGGTTAATACCTATGGACTTGGTTTTAAATTTTTTCTTGTTGCTATTATAAATGGGCCTTTTGCCATTTTATGTTCTTGCTGGTTATGTCAGTTTTCTTTTGGTTGCAAATGACAGAAAATCCAGCTCAAAGTGGTATAAAATAACAAATCTTAGCACACACTGAGGGCTCATTAGGAAAGGACATTAATCTAAACATTCTATATGTATTAACCTTTGAATTCATTTAAGTAAAAACAAAGGATTTATCACCTCATGTGACTGAAAAAGTGAGTCATACAGCTAGCTTCAGACATGGATAAATCTAGCAGCTCAAAAAATGTGAACCAGGTGGAGTTTGTCTCCCTCTGTAGGCTGCACAGTGACAAAGTGACTAAAGCCTCCCCTGCTCTCATGTCCGTTAAGGCCCAGGCTGTGGCAAGGACTTTATCTGGGGAGTCTGCTTCAAACAGACCTGGAATGAAGACTCCTACTAGCCCAACGGGAGACACGCGCCCATTCCTGAATAGTGACTGTTGCTAGGGGCAGGTGGCACTTGCTTCAATGGACCAAATGTGGTTACTAGCCACTCTCCCTAACCACATAGGCTGGGGAGGGGGGACTCATTCACTACTAAAGAAATCAGGTACTTTTGCAAAAAGGCAGAGAGATGGATACTGGGGGCAGGTGTGAAAAACAACTCATGTCCACTCTGTTGGTTATTATAATCACCTCGGACTAAAACCACACACACAACAACAATGGCAATGACAACGAACCAAGCAGCTGGAATATTTTTAAGCTACTTTAATGTGGATGTTTCACTAGGCCGACTGCATTCCTCATCCCATATTCACACCTTCAGGAATCTCATCTCTCTGCTCTCCCCGCCAACTCTGGGCCTGGCTTCTACCTTGCTTTTTATCATTCGACAATATCAACTGGACATGGGAAGAGGCTCAAAAAAGCACCTTTGAGTTTGCTGTTGCTCCTCTGTTTGAACTTGGCCACCACATGAGAACAAGCTTCGGTTAGCCTGCTACCAGACAGACAACTGCATGACAAAAGTCAGGTTATCTTTGCCAAATCTCTCCTAGATCTATGTCAGTCCCCAGCTGGTCTGCCAAGTAACTGCAGATGCTTGAACAAGCCCAGCAAAACCAGCCGGCCTCAGCCCAGAGCAACAGAACCATCCAGCCACAGACTCAGGAGATATAAATGTGTGTGGTGATCAGCCACCATCGTATAGTAGTGCATAATGCAGCAATGGGTGTCTGAAGCAGATGGTCTCCACACATGCCTGACAATACAGTTGTCATTGTTAACTAAGTTACTAAGCCCAAGCTAGCTGGGGGTTGATTTTGTGAGTTGGAAGCAGAGTAGGAAGGAGATATGCACATGGCAGCAGCGCAAGCAAGTTTCTTCAGTGAGCATCCCAACAGCCTGAGGGCTTCAAGTGCTGAAAGCTGGGAGGTTTGGGGGGGGGAAGTGGTTGACAAAGCAAACCAATCAGCCTGTAAGTTTCCACTGGCATATTTACTGAAATACTGTTAGATGGTATAATGTATCTGGGCAAACATACAGCAGCAGTGGAGAGGGGACTGATACTCAGAATGTGCCTTTCACCTTGTAGGGCTATGAGGGCTTGTGTGTTGCTGTAATGCTGAAAGCTATACCACTGGTATCTCAGATAGCAGCAGGGCCACCCATGGTGCACAGGTTTCAGCTGAGCTTCCAGACTAAGACAGACTAGGGAGAAGGACCTGGCATCCCACTCCGAAACAATTAGCCATTGAAAAACCTACAAATAGCAGAGAACCACTGTCAAATACAGGGCCAGGAAATGAGCCCCTCCCAGGGTGGAAGCACTCAAAAGATGACTAGGGAAGAGTTGTCTTCTCAAAGTAGCATTGATCTTAATGATGGGAATGGATGAAAGCCCCTGAGATCTCCTTTTGCTAATGTGGCACAACTCAAAATGAGAAGAAACAATTGCAAACATCCCCTAATAACTGGTGTGGAATGTATATACTATGTACCTAAGAAAATTAAAAATCATCAAAAGTGAAATGAAGCACATAAATATTGACATTCTTGGCATCAGTGAGCTAAATAGACTGATATTGGCCATTTTGAATCAGATAATCATATCGTTTACTATGCTGGGAATGACAGATTAAAGAGAAATGGAGTTGCATTCATCATCAAAAAAGACATCTCAAGATCTCCCTGAAATACAATGCTCTCAGTGACAGAACATCTATAAGCCTACAAGGAAGGCCAGTCAATATGACCACTATTCAAATTTACACACCCACCACTAAGGCTACAAATTAATATACGGAAGATTTTTACCAGCTTCTGCAATCAGAAATTGATTGAACATGCTCTCAGGATGCACTGATAACTACTAGTGATTGGAATGCAAAAGTTGGAAACAAAGAAGGCTCAGTAATTGGAAAATCCTGTCTTAGTGACAAGAGCAATCCTGGAGATCACATGATAGAATTTTGTCAGACCAGTCACTTTTTCACTGAAAATACATTTTTTCATCAACATAAGCTCAACTATGCACAGAATTCACCAGAGGGAACATATAGAAACCAAATTGACTACATTTGTGGAAAGAGATGATAGAAAAGCTCAATATCAGAAGTCAAAACAAGATCAGGTGCTAATTGCGGATCAGACCATCAGCTGCTTATATGCAAGTTCAAACTGAAACTGAAGAAAATTAGAATAAGTATACAAGAGACAAGTGTTTCCCACCTGAGTTCAGAGACCATCTCAAAAACAGATTTGGTGTGTTACACACCAGCTGAGTTGTGGCATGACACCAAAGACATCATTCATGAGTAAAACAGAATATTATTTAAAAGACAGGAAAAGAAAAAAGAAAAAACCAAGTTACATGTCAAAAGAAACTCTGAAACTTGCCCTTGAACATTGAGCAGCTAAAGTAAAAGGAAGACAAGACAATAAACTGACAGACATGAGGGGGAGCCAGTTTTACTTCCTAAAAAATTGGAAACTCAGTTTGCTGAAGGATCTGAATCATGGTATAAAATCTATAAGACATTATTTCATTGGCAGTGAAGAAGGAGAGAGCTGAAATCACTAACCTGAGCTTTGTTTCTGCTTGATACTGGACTTATCAGAAGTCTTTGGGTCTTAGTTTGCTCATATAGAAAATGAAGACATTAGGTCATCTCTAATGGTTCCTCCACTTCTAAAATTCTCCAACTCTCTGTATAAAAGAAGAACCCACTCATAAAACATAAATTGTAATTTCGGGGATGTTTCATCTACCTTGATTTTAGTCAAAGAATCAGCTCTTCACCAGGGAGTTGAACGGTAAGGAGAGAGAAAAAGCCAGCAAACTGTCATTTCAAAGCTGAGAATGAGGTAGCTCTGTGCATTAGGCTTCAAATGCATGATGAAAAAGAACAATCTTTTGGCTGTTATCTTTTCTCCAGAAACATTTCAATCTCCCAGGAGGAATGAGGTCTATGCCTATCTTTTTTGACTCTGAGAAAAATGATCAAATGTCTTTCTCTTCTTGGAACACAAAGCTTCAAAGTTCAAATAAATACTTCCTTAATGACATACGGAATGACACCTCTGTCAGTTGTCACTGCTCTTTTTCTTTTTTCAGTAGTGGGGGTTGAAGGCAGTGTCTCATGCATGCTGGGCAAGTGTCCCACCACTCAGCTTCCCCTCAGCCCCTTCTTTATTATTCACTTTGAGACAAAGCCTCGCTAAATTGAACCGGCTGCCCCTGGCCTGGAACCTGTGATCCTCCTGCCCCAGTATGGCAAGGAGTTGGGATTATAGTCATGCACCACGGTCCCCAGCTCATTGTGTCTTAATACATGTAGCAGACGAGGTCATTGCTGAATTTTTGACATTCACCTCACCCCCAGAGCATCCCAACTTTCTGCTGAGGAAATAACCCTTCTCCAGCATGTCCTTAGAGAAAGGATATATCTTGGAAACCATTTCCCCACATCTTCTTTCCCCTGCCTTTGGTGTATATTCCTAGCATAGTCAAGAGGACAGTCTCCGAGGTCTTTGGATTTGAGCCAGCTGGGGTGAGGCTGGGTGTCATTCTTTCTACGTGCTGCTCACTAAGCTTCTCCTCCTTCACAGTGCTTTTTGGGGTTTCTATGGATCCTACATGTTTCAAAAGCCAGTGCTTCACCCACGCATCTATTGTACAAGTGATACCCCGACATTACTGACAAAGTACCTTCATCTTAAACTATTCCAAGTCAGTTTCTATTGCTGGCAAATAAAAACCTTAATCAATACAATAATATTCCAGCAGAACCAACCTTATGCCTGAGTCACAGTGTAATGCTGTCTCTTACTGCCTACAACATACTCCTTCCTCTGCATTGTGTGCTTTTTATTCTTCTACTAATAACTCATTATTTTTTGCACTCTTTGTGGAGACGCTGTAGGGTAACAGTTAAAAACTCAGGTTAACAACCCACTTAGGAATAATGTAACAAACTGGTTACCTAACACCATTTGTAAAACGAGGGTACTAAAAGGATCCACATCATAGGACTGTTATGAGGATTCAATGAATTATATTGTCTGAGAATAATTGCCTAAGGAATTCAAAATGTACTGAATGAGAATAATGTCTGTTGTTGTTGTTGGGTGCCATCAAGTCAGAACCAATTCATAGCAACCCTATGTACAACAGCACGAAGCACTACCGAATACTGTGCCATGCACAGGATCTTTTCCATCAGAGCCCATTGTTGCAGCCACTGTGTTTCTTCTCATTCTGAGTCATGCCACATCAGCAAAAGGAGGTCTCAGGGGCGTTACTCTATTCCTATCATTAGGCTCAACTCTACTGTGAGGAGGCAACTCTTCCCCAGTCATCTCTTGAATGTTTCCAGCCTTGGGAGCTCATTTTCTGACACTATATTTGACAGTGCTTCTCTATTGTTTATAGGGTTTTCAATGGCTAATTATTTCAGGAGTGGGCTGCCAGGTCCTTCTCCTTAGTCTGTGTTAGTCTGGAAGCTCAGCTGAAACCTGTCCACTAGGGGGTTATTTCTGAGTTACCGATGACATATCTTCCAGCATCATAACAGGCAAGCCCCCACAGCATGACAAGCTGACAGACGTACTGGGGAGTAATGCCTGGCATCTTGCAAATTATATATACAGTAACTGCTTACTGTTCTCATTATGTACCAGGTACTTTACAAGCAGTTATCTATAGTTTTCACAATAATTTTTTTGAGTAGGCCCAATCATCCCCATGTTATTTCTGAGTAAAATGAGGCTCAGAGAAGTTTAAAACTTACCATAGTTATTATGTATCAAGTAATAGTGGTCGAGTCAATTTCATGTCAGTAACTACCTATCTACCTGCCTCAACTCAAGTTTTATCTCCTCCAGAAAGCTTTGACATCCAAAGTCTTGGTTCCAGGAGTTCTCTGCTGCTCCCTCAGTTCCCAAGTACTGCCCTGCTCTAACAGTGTCACCAAATGACAATTGTGCTTCTGGACTGTAAGCTACTCCAAGTCCTTGCCTCTAGACTGTAAGCTACTCCTTTCCTCAGGCCATACCCAGCACAGTGCCTGCTACACAGCAAGTTCTCTGCAGAATAATTGGAAAGGACTGAGGAGAAGGGGAGGAAAGTTGCAGAGAAGGTAAATGACATTCACTTTCACCTTACCTTGGCTGAGAGCTGGTCCTGAGCCTCCTTGATTGAGGTTACACAGTAATGTGGAGACTCATGATTTGCCAGCTTAATCTATGTGGGCAGCAACCGAGGAAAGTGATAAAAATATCAATATTCCTAGATAAATTTACTGAGTGCTTATGTGGGGACATACACTGCTTGGGACACTTCAGATATATTAACTCAACCCCCACAACATGCTATGAGAGAAATACTACCATTACCTCTTGCTTACAGGTGAGGAAAATTAAGGTACAGAGATGGCCTAGGTTTACATAAAGATAGAGACAGTAATAACGAATAAGTGCCAATATGAGTAAAAAAAAAAAAAAACTTATAGTGTATATAAGCAAAGCAGTGTGTTTATTTAGTCTTCAAAATGCTGCTAAACAAACAGACCCCACACATAGAAAGAGAGAAAGGTGGAGTGGAAAACAGGGGAGGAAATACTCCAAAAACATTAAGTTGGGGCAGGACGGAGGAGTTCAACTTTGCAAGCCCTCTGCCCCTGACTGCACGCCCAGCCCCTTTTTTTATTTTTCATCATGAGACAGGGTCTCTCTACGTTGCACAACTGGCCCCTGGCCTCCAACCAGTAATCCTCCTGCCTCTGCCTCCTGGGTCATTGGGATTACAGGCATGAGCCACTGTGCTAGACTGAGAGCTAGGATTTTTATTTCCCTTTGTTTTCTGCGGTATTTCTAGAGCTCAGAACAGTGGCTACTACACAGTAGGCACTCCTTAAATATTTGTTAAATAAATAAATATATTTTCCATGGTGACTAAGTACTAATTTTAGCAATAGAATTTAATTTTTGTAAAATACGACTGTAGAGGTGGGCTGGAACCTGGGGAAAATGTTACAGCAATGATGCTACTAGAATTTCTCATGGTAGTTCCACAAGATTCTTGTTATTCCTGAGAAACACAGTATTAGAGCCACACAGATATCATCAGGACCACTCAGTACTATAGAATATTTGAAGGAGAAATTTCAAGAAACCAGAAAAATGAAAAACTTCTTGAAAATGTT